>VXAA01002389.1:577383-652283 GCA_013399115.1 Anseranas semipalmata
GAGGGCGCGGGGCGCGGGGTGCTGCGGGGTAGGGGGGGTCCGGGTGGGCGCACGCGTGGACGGGTGCTTGCACGGGTGGGTGGCGAGCAGGGCATCCAAGCTTCACCCCCACGGAGGTGTTTACGAGCTTCCCTCTTCCTCCCCGTCACATCCCAATGTCGGGGACAAAAATCCCCCGTTTCACCCCAAGGTTTTTGCCTTTTCATCACGTCCCTGCTTCTCTTGCTATTGCTGCTTGAGTACCCTGTGGTTGTTTTTTTTGTTTTTTTCTTTTCCTGAAAAGTTTTCTGTAAGGAAAACTCCTGCGGGATTCCCACAACACTGTGCCCCCCACCCCATAGGAATGAAGCAATCAATCGGCCATGAAACCCCCTGGGTGGGCAGGCAGGGAGACCCCCACCCTGCAGCCTCAGGAGCCCCACATGCCAAGTGAGCGGTTCCCCCGGCACCAGATCGCTGATATGTTTTACTTGTGTTTAGATAATGGCTACATAGAAGGGAAGGAGCTGGACAACTTTTTTCATCATCTCCTGGAGAAACTGGGACCAGAAGTAAGTACCGTGCCGTGCTTGTCGTGCATAAAGTCCAGGTAAAAGGGTTGTTATATTAGAGATTATTTGTATTTATTGTTCTCGGATTGCCAGCTTCCCTAGCAATCCCGGAGGTAAAGAGCTCCTCTCTTAGCAACAGGGTGGCATTTAAGCAGGTATGGCAACAAGTGCGAAAAGTTCGAGCATTTGTTTTCAGTCCAACATCTGCTGCCGCCGGGAGGCTGCAGTTGGCGCCAGCTGAAGATGCTGATAGGAAGCGTGGAGAGAAAGTCATTTACTGCCGCTGAATGTAAACACATGGGAAAGCAGGGACACGCAGCCTGCCAGGGCGAGGGGCAGCGCGGCGGCAATGTTTTATTCAAGCAAGTGCTGATTAGTTTTGTTAATGTGACGGGTTTACTTCCAAGGTCAATTCTTAACAAATATTCTGTCATTAATTTTAAATAGTGCTTAGGAAGAAGAAGTATGTCCGTATTGCTGGAAACAGCCAGAAGCCAGATAGGAGTCAATTACATTGCTCATAAGGTCAGGACCTTGCTCCCAAGTGTTTCTGGTTTTCTCCCCTGGTTTTCTTTCATATTTTTAGCAGCATTTCCCCCCTTTCACTCTCTGCATCTCGGTACTACCAGAGCTTGCACAACAGGGGCTGGTTTCCCTGCTCCAACCATACTTTGCCTTTGACCGCCACCGTCGATTAAGCACAAATCCTGCCTCTCAGGTTATCTGATCAGAAATTCGTAAAGGACATGTTTTGGTGATGGCCTTGATATTTCCACTATGCAGCATATGGCCAACTAGTAAGAGGAAAGGAGTGAGCAGCTTCCGAATGGAAGGAAAGGGTACGCCAAAAAACAGAGATGAAACAGTTCCTTTAAGCAGAAAGTAAATAACGGAAAGGGAAAAAGTAGCTAATAAAAGGCATGAATTCATGAACATCAACTGTAAAATCAAAATTACGCTTACAAGCTGATTAGGACAACACAATAAAAAAGATGTTGTGAATCACTTTTTCATCAAGTTTTTGTTTAACTCGCAAGTGAATTTGGATTGAAATATTGGCAGTTTCTGCAGAAGTGTTTCTCCAGGGCACAGATGGTTAGGTGGACAGATAGGCACATAAAAAGAGTTTAAAGCAAATCAAAAAAGACTCAGAGATAAGTGCTGAGAATCACTAGGGACACCGAGAAACCATTCTGAAGAGAAATTGGAAAGCTCGTGGTGCGTTTGGGCAGGGATGTCAAACCGCGGGCAGCTTCCTGACCATCAGAGGTCCAGAGGAATCCGCCAGCCCTGCTCGATACCACAGCCGCCCCCCCTCAAAATCCCACCCCACGTGGGGCTGTGGCATCAACCTCCCACCAGCTGGGCACAAGCCCTTGCGGTACAGCGGTTGTTGTAGCCTTGCTGCTGCTGGTGACACCCGCGCGGTGCTAGGGACTGGTGTGCACAGAGCCAGGCTGCTCCCGTCGGGAACCTTCCCGCTTCGAGAAACCAAGGGCAGCATCGCTGATGGCCGAAAGCCGCTGCTCAGATCTCCTCCTCCAGCTCAAACCAGCGCGCTCGCCTACCTCGCGCCTCGCTTGCTTCTGCTCCCTAGGTTTAGCCATTGCAAGGGAAAGCTTAGCACAGAAGGAAAGAAGAAGCTCGGTTGTTGAGGGAGAGGCAGCACCAGAGCAGCCTGCCTCCTGCTCTGCCTGCAGGGCATGGTTTCCCTGTATGTGAGACCACCCGCAGCACTGGAGAGAGCACGCTTCTCTACCCAACGAGTTCTTGTCACAATTTTCAGCCATTTTGCTCTTTTTCACGTGCTTTATTTTGTATGGGCTTGTGGTTATTGTGGGAGGGGTAGAGAGTCCCTTTTGCAATGTTTTCCACTGCAATACAGAAAGATAATGGCAGCGGTGATACAAGCAGTGAGCTGGGGTTGAGCATCTCTGCACTTTAGTGCTCATTTTGACATTTATTTCTTCTTTGGGCTCTTGACATCTCTGTTTTCTTGCACTGTAAAAGAGAGAGACAGTAATATGTACTGGCGTAACTTCCAGATGTGTCGCAAGGATTAATTAGTGACTGCGTCTGAAGTGCTCTACAAGTGATAAATAATGTTATCAGCTCTGGAAGTTGTCTCTGTTTGAATAGCAAATGGTCTCATAATTATATTTTTTCAGCCTGCGCTCTCTAAGCTGTTATTTCTGTTAATGACCACTGTAGTCCTTCAGCTCTGTTTTTCTTCCCAGCTACCCTGCAGCATCCCCAGCTGACACTAAATGCCAGGGGATCGGAGCAGCTGGGAAAACAATGCAAAGTGGGCCGTCAGCAATCTGGGAGTCAGATTTCTTGGTGACGGGATGAGCAAGGAAGGAAACTTGAAATGCCATCGAGCAAGGGAGGCTAATGCAATGTCTTTTATTGAACCATCGGGAAGCTGGGGGGGAAGGGAAAACTTTGAGGCAAAGGTAGACCTGAGTTTTTCCAATGGCTTTTGACATTATAATAAACAGACCCAAATCCTGGACACTGCTGTCTGTCTCTCCCCCTCCAGCAATGGGCAGTTCTAAAGAAATGCTTTTGATTTCCAGATGTGCATACATATATAGAAGGCTTCAGTGCAATACAGTGGATTTATGACACTGGTGTACTGAAGTTGGTATAACTTCTCCATCAGCTGGAGGGGCTTCTGTGAAGAAGTGGGTTGTTTTGTTTGGGGAAAATGGGGCAGGATCAGGGACAATTCAGTCCAACACCAGCCCGGGTTTGTGAGCTGCTGTCATTATACATCTGCTGCTGTTGTCACTCCCATGACTTCCCTTGAACCACTTCAGCCTCCAGTTTCACTGCACGGGTGCCGTGGGCTGTCTGTGCTCTCTTCTGCTTGCTTGTAAACCTCTTTCTTCTACATTATGGACAAATTTCCATTTGTAAAATCCACCATACTGCGGTGAAAACTTAGTTTTCTTTCAGCACTGAAGTAGTTTTCTTGGAACAGGAAATACTGCCCCTATATTTCTCTCTTACATTGCTATACATCTTTCTTTATAGAGATGATTTAGGATCTTCCTTGCTTGCTCTTTGCTACAGTTTTAATGAAGCTCTATGTATATTCTGGTAATACTTAGACAAGAAGATGTTTCTAGGTACAATTCTTTCTACAATTCTAGGAACAATTGTAAATTTTGGATTGTCTTCTACTGAAAATTTCTGTAAAATCAATTATATCTGTGCAGATACAAAAGGATTTCTACATTACTATTAGACTTCCAGGGTTCTTTTACAAAAAGGTGTTTCACTTTTTTAAAATTAGGTTAAAATTATGCAGAGCTTTAGGAACAGCAGACTTTCAGATAAAAGTTTATTGCCTTCACCTAACTGTAAGTGCATAAGAGGCCATGTGTGAAAATCTTTGAAGTGCAAATTTGTTCAGGTAAGAGAGGTATTAGCCTTGTTATAATCCCCACTCCCCCAAACCACCTAGATAGTTATGACTGGGAGGGGCTGAAGTTAATCTTCAGGAGCTCAGCCTGAACAGCCATAAAGGATTTGTCTTTGATTTTTACTTCCGAAGATGAACAACCCCCAGCCTCTCTTGCATTTCATCCTTGTCTTGTGCAATGTATTGTGTGTCTAAATTATGTGTTTAACTTAGTGGTTAGACAATATGGTCAGGAATGCAACGGCTAGTCGCTCAAACCAAATTTAATGCCCAAAATATCACCAGCCTCAAAGCCATCCAAAGCAGACTGCCCCTATGTTGGACCACCCCAACAGAGCCAGGGTCACAGACCAGGTCTCTGGTGACCAGCAGGTCAAGTAAGAGCAAGAAGACCCCTAGTAAAAAGCATTCACTTTGCAGCCTCCTCCAGGCTAAAACAGAAATCTAAAGCCTGAGTCAATTCTGATAATTTCCCAAATACATTTATTTCTTTAGGTGTGGCTTTTGTCAGCCTTGATTATCCCAGCCAATTCCTATTCCAATTCCTGCAAGTTAAGGCAGAGCACTGCAAACACCTGGAAGTATCTATAATTGCAAGCTCAACACGCCTATGGGAATAACAGGCAAAACTGATGTGTTTTCATTGCCCAAAGGCATGTCAAAAAGTATTCAGCCTAGTGGAAAGGGCAGAACAAAGAACCTGTCCAAAGCCTAACCACAGAAACGTGATGGCACAGGGAAGGCTGCAATAGCCTTTGTTCAATGCTGGTGTCTTCTATGTGAAAAAAATATTTCCCACATATGTGCTGATGAGAGCTGAAACAAGATAAATGAATTAAAAAAAAAAAAAAAAAAACGACAATGAAAGCTCACAAGAGATGACAGTATAAGTGCTCATCTATTGTAGCATGCAGGATTGTAGTAAATCCTAACCAAAGCACAGGGCCAAATCCTGCAGCAATAGCACTGCAGTTCAGTGAGCAAGATTGGCCCAGTAGCTGCGGGGTGAAATCACATGCCAATGCAGACAAAGTGGTCCAGCATACAGCTGCGGGGATGGAGTGAAGTCATTCGTATGAGTATTTTTTTTTAACACTACAGGATTTAAAGAACAAATGTTTGGCCAAAAAAAGCTCTCCTTCTAAAGTCAAAGTGTATGTTTCTGATGTCTTGTCTGGTCTTTGCTGGCATCCCGTCATTACTATGTAGCTTTTGGCATGGTAATAATTGTCAAGGTTGTTTTCCAACTAGCATTCTTGGCAGATGTAACTTATTTTCATAGATCTTGTAGGAACTTGATATCTCTGAGACCCTTGCCCTTCTATCAAATTTGGCTGAAATGTTGTTAGGAGAAACATGTGCTTAAGCTAGCATTTTCAGATAAGCTTCATTTTTTTTCAAGAAACAAGCTATAATAGTCACCTACGTTTAACTTCTTCTTGCTTTTTATACCGTTATCAATACAGTGACTGGCTTCCAAAAGTCATGTCAAGAGGGGAAAAAAAATGACAAGGCTGTCTTCATTAGTAGGACTTAAGTGAGGCTTCCCCTTTCATCAAGTACTGAAGTCTCTGCAGTGCTCCATGCATTCACTTTTTTCTCCCCCAGAACTCATAGCTGTATTTTCATCACAAAAAGCTATTGACAAGCACGTGGATCCCTTAAGGAGCAAAAATTTAATCAGAAAATGGGGCAAGAGTACAACAATATGAAAGGAATAGGTTAACGAAGAAGACAGATTACAGACAGGTTTCCAAAGAATCATAACCAACCATGACAAAGAAATTAAATGCTGCACAGATTAAAAAAATGTGAACATGCCCTTTCCATTATTAGAAACAGTATTAAAAATCAAATTACCTTTGTAATGCTAAATATTTCTAAAGGGTTTCCACAAAAGGAAAGATGAAGACTGGACTTGGAAAAGAGAAAGCAGAAAATTCATTTGTTATGGCAACTTGAATTATAGAAGCTCTTCTCTGCAAAACTCTGTGGAAGAGCAGCCATAGAAAGAAATTTACTGCTTAGCCCTGAGATATGTATGAACAAAGTCTCAGCAATATTTTAAACTGTTTGTACTTTTATAAGGAAAAAAAGTGACGTGGCCTCCTTCTCATAGTGCGTAGTAAAGATTTCTTCCTTGACCGGGCAAGGCAAATGTGCAGCAGTGCTTAGAAATCAGGCAGCATCCAACCTGTGAGGGACTTTATATTCACATAGAATATTCAGTCGTATAAGGAATACGTATATAAGTTAATTTATATAAAGCTGGAGCTTTATACTCCTTCATATGAAGCAACATACAAAGGGGTTAAAGCATCCCTCTGTTCCAGGCTAGTTTCCATCATCATTATAGCCCGATGAAGATCATCTCTCCTCTTGCTCTTCAGCCTCTGCCCTTTCTCCCTTTATTATAAGACTTGCCGTGATTTGGGAGGCAAGGAAATATCTGTAGGAGCCTAAAGGCAATTGGAATATCACATAGACAACACTTTTGTCCAAATACTTTCAAGGAAGGGATCGGCATCTCCATCCATGCTCCTGGCTCTGCCCTGCAGCCTGCTCAGGCTGCCCCACAGCAACCTACAGACCTCCAAAGTCAGATTTCACAGTAAGCAAATACAGCAGGAGTCTGCAGTTCTTGTCCTTACTTGGACAAGTGGAACAAGTCGTGAAGACTACATGCGGGCTTTTTTCCACCCTTTTTGTAACAGAAAGGCAATTGGCAATTGTTTGCTGCCTACCTTGGTTCGTGAATGTCACCTTTGAAACCTAATGGTTGTAAGCTGAGATGTATCATAAACACTGTAAAAATCTGTAATATAAAAATAATTTTGCCTTCAGTGTGCAAAGCACTCAATTTTTACCTTGAGTGGAAAACCAGTTTGTACAGCATCTTTTACTTCTCTTTTATTTTTTGAAAGTAAAAATTGCTTTTTAGCAGATGCCGCTACCTTTTGTATTTTGTAAGCAGCATGTTTATGAACAGAGATAACTTGTCCAATATGAAAAATACACCGTAGTGTGACCTCTTGGACTAAAACCTATTGGAGCTGTTTTTCTATACATGCCAAATTTGGGGTATTTACTTCATGTATTCCATAGCTTGAATCAGTTAAAATAAAAAAATAAAAAAAAGGAAACAAAGAAAGAAAAGAAAAGGAGGCAGTCTTTTTTTTTATGTAGATAACATTCCTGCCACACAAAGTTCAATGAAGTAGTGGTTAAAAGCTGACATGAAGTTGAGCATTTAACAAATGACTAGTCTGAACTCTGCAGCGCATTTTGTAAAATATCAGCTCTGATTATAGTTTCAGAAATAACTTGTCCTACTGGGCCTGGAGGAGGATAATTTCAGTGTACTTCGCAAGCCTATTGAAGTCAGCAACTGATAGGCTTGCCTAATGCCTGGGAAGCATCTCAAAGCGTCAAGGTGCAGTCAGGAGGCAATTTAAGTGGCACAAGAATGAGTTCTAATGCCGAGGGGACGGCCCTCTGGGGCATCTCCCCTGCGGTGCTGCGCCCCAAGGATGCGCCCCGGGGGATGCACTCCACCTGCCCTACAAAGAGCCGCCTGGGTGCCCCTGTCCTCCCATTCCCACGCCCAGCTCCCCAAATTTTCCATCATCTGGCACATCCTCCATTGCCTTAGATGGTGGAGAGCTAAAAGAAGCTCACTGGCTCTGAGCAGATTCTCCCTCCCAGTTATTTTGACTTGACACTTATAAATTGAAGCCAATTAACATTTTCTCCCTGATTTCAATGTACGATCCTCTACGTGGACCATGCTATTAATGATTTATATTACACCATGCCATTAAAGGTTTTTGTATAAGCCCATAATGACTGTTTGCAGGCAGGCGCTCATGAGCTCTGAGTCTGCTCTGAAATAAGGTGAAGGCAAATGATACCGTAAATGATCAGTCATACAGTCTGACTACCCATCTATCTACAGATATATTTTTTGTTATTACTAGCAGCAGATTAAGACTTTTGGAAAATACCAGTCACATCTAAACACATGGGAAAAGCTGGTGACAATGTGGGGGTCGAAATAGGCCTTAGCTTAATGAGCTTATTCAGAAGATATGACATCTCACTTCCTTTTTGATTACCTCATCTGTGACATCCTGGTGTGTCTCTACTACCCAGTCACCGGCTGTACAAAAGCTCTGCAGCAGGGGGCAGGGACCGGTATTGTCACCTGGCTGCTACTGAATATGGGCAAGGCCAAGAGGGTTTTGGAGCATCAGGCGTGTTCAGTTCTCTGCGTGGTGGTTTCAGGCACCCATCTCAAGTGAGAAGACGAGCTGCACTCGCTGCCCGTGCAGCCCAGCCCTGTCACTCCGCTCAGAGGCAGCAAGCTGTACTGGAAGATTTCCTCCTACCCCATGCAACTTGTTGCAGAGGGGCACAACTGCTGCTCCAGCCCATGCTTTGCAGGACCAGGGCCCAAAGGAGCGATGGATGTGCTACATCTGGGCAACACGCAGGACGTGCACACCTGCCGTCCACCATGCCTGAATGGGGCAATGGGGAATCTCCTTTCCTAACAGTGAGATTTGTATTTACTTATTCTCTGAACAGCCGGGCAGGCTGCATCTGGCCAAGTCAGAGCAGATACCCTAAAGGTTACTGCTATAAAAAGAAGTCATGCCTGGTTAACCTACACATTGTGTTTCACCTGTCACAGCGACGCTTGTCAAAACACATAACCTGGCAAATCCTGAAAACTCCTCACTAAGTATAAATTGATTATGGGGTTAAGCAGACGCAAAGGGAAGGTGAATTGCTTGAAATTCCATGTTATTAACCCAGAAATGCTGACAGGGCTTGGTGCCAGGTCTGGAAACAGCTGACTGGCAATAACAAGCAACCATCTAGCCCCACAGACAATTTTCAAGGCTGATGATCTAATGAACTACAGAGATAGACTTTAAGGATAAGGGCATCTTCCTGAATAAAACAAGATGACAATGAGCAGCATCAGGACTGCTGTAATACAAACTCAAGCAAAACCAAACCCCAGTGATACCGTGGGAACAGCTGGCTAAAGAAGCAAGCATCACTGAAAAATTTTAGGGTCTCCAAATGCTGGTCTTCCAACTGATGGCTCAGTTGCCACAAAGTTATGTGTAGAACTTATTTCCAAAAATTCATCTGAGGTGGTGCGTTTGTGGACTTTTAGAAGCATTAGCTCCCGGCAGTAAGGATGCAATGTTCCTGGTGGTTATCAGTGAGTGAGGCTTCCTCCAAGAGGGTAGAAGTGCCCTCAGCAACTTCCATGCACATGTCGTTTTCCCCATGGCAGGACACCATCACAGAAGAAAAAGTTCAGAGGATGAAGGAGCAGTTCATGTCCGCCTACAACGTCAGCACAGATGGCCGCTTGCAAATCCAAGAGGTACCTCTCCCCACCCCCTGCCCGGGGTTTCTTCCACAGAAGGAGGGAGGATGAGGACCTGGAGCAGACTTGGAGATATGGGAGGTAGAGCCTGGGTGGGGAGGAGGTGAGTCATGGAGGGACTACATTAGCCAGATCTCTTGGGCTGGGGTTTACTTCCATGGCAGCCACATGCCCAGCTTATAGTTCCCATGCTGTGTCTGCAGCCATCCAAGCTTTTCTTATCTTTACTTTCCCTGTTTTTTTTTTTGTTTTGTTTTGTTTTGTTTTGTTTTGTTTTGTTTTGTTTTTAATGTGGTTTTCGTATGTGTGTGCATGTTTTTCAGCTTGCAAATATGATCTTGCCAGATGATGAGAACTTCCTGCTGCTTTTCCGACGAGAAACTCCTTTGGACAACAGCGTGGAGTTCATGCGGGTCTGTATCTCTGCCTTGCCCTTTCCCCTTGCACGCCAATAGCTTCTTCAATACATGCACTCCAACCACCCATAGACCATAGCATGGGCAAGACACGGTTATTGTGGAAGAGAAACACTCTCTGACCTATCCAGCTAGAGGAAGCTGTACGTTATTTACACCGGCAGAGCAGAGATCTGGTAGCTAGGACTGGACCAAGGACCCCCACAGGGTTCACTACATTTCGCCAACACTTGACCATGCTGCCAGAGACAGCGACCTTACTGTAGCACCTACCCACAGATAGATGCAGCCCTGCTGTGAGCTGCAGCTTTGGCTCACCCGCAGCACGGCGCAGACCAGGAGGGCTGACCAGGCACTAAGCACCATCTTATGCTGAAGAGTTAGGCCAGGCTGTGAAGGCACACAGATTCATCCCTGCCCTATTCAGCAACACTAAGAAACTCATCTTTGGCAAAATGGGCACAAGAACAACGGTGAAATACAAACTCCTTTTTTTCTCTGTGAGTTCCTTCAATTGGAAGTTTTGACTTTTCAAAGACTGTTTGCAGTTGCTTTTATTTCACATCCAAACTGGGGGCTTCTGCAGATCAATGGCCAGCTGTCTGCTGGTCTATACTCAGGGCAACAACCACATTGCGAAGCTGCATGTACAAATTAGGTAAGAAATGCGAGCCAGTTTCTCAGTCTTTTCTTCCTTTTATAGAAAGCATGTCTGCATTAAATATGTGATTGCAGTATGTCACACGTACAGCATCCAAATGAGAGTAAACGCTATTGTGTGGAAAGTTTATTTTGTCCACAATTGGTTAAATATTGGATGACACACCAGCCTGCTCATTAGGGAAGTCCTGATTCAGATCGTTATGGTCTATCTCCAGCGCGGGTGATTAATTGCAATATTCACGCAGTTGTATCAATCTGTCCCCATCCAGATCTGGCGCAGCTATGACGCTGATAGCAGTGGATTTATTTCAGCTGGCGAGCTCAAAGTAAGTTATTCTAACCAGTCTCCTTGGGCTTGATCTACAGCTCGCAGATGTCAACAGGGGCTTTCCCATCGCCTTTACCAATTTGCTGCCTTTTTGTGTGGATGACGAATGGCACTTCTAGCTTGTTTGCAGCCAGTGTAAGGGCTGGGCACCCTCCAGCCTTCTGGCACAGCTGTAGGGATCATGCATGGCTGGAGGAGGCTCTGCCACCACCCTTGCTGTCCCACTGCCCCCTCGCCCTGCCCCGCACCCTCCGAGGAGCCCCCCAAGTGCTGCCTCACCTTGGCTTTGCTCATGCACCTCTCCAAGCCTTGCTGAACAGAGCTGTGTTTTATTAACGGGATTTCTTCATAACCTCTTCCTGAACCTGTGGAATACTGATTTCATTCTAAAGCTACGCCTACTGAGGCAGAAGCCTGTTCAGAAATCACTGTGTACAGGCTTTGAGCAGTCCCTGGGCTGCAGACCCTGAGCTGCAGTCTCCATGTGCAGCTCCAGCCTGCATCCCACACAGGCAGATACAATGCTGAAGTGTTTTGCTGAATGGAGACTAGTTTGATTTGAGATCAGTTAGCAAATACTGCAGGACTTCTATCTTTTATGTATTTTGTGGGTGAATTGTTCCATTACAACTGATTCCACTATGCCTGCTCAGGGGAAATTTGGTTATTTTCTAATTTATTTGAGAAAAACCTGTTTCAACTTAAAAATGTGAATTTTACATGAAATTGAAGGCACTAGTACTAATCAGGAATGTGAAATTAGATTCCTGTGACCCTGTTGAATTTGGATCTAGTTTCTTACTGTTCCTTCTTGAATTTACTCTAAAGAGTAACATTTGACTCTTTCCTGACTACAGGATTTCCTGCGAGATCTCTTTTTGCAGCATAACAAGGTGGTTGCTGAAGTAAAGCTGGAAGAATATACTGACACAATGGTAAGAAAAGACAGCAATAATATTGTTTGGATTACAGTACTGCCTAAAAATCTCCCTCAGGGTACATGTCTCAGTATTTGATGCCATATACACCCTCTCAAAAGATGTTTCTTCTCCAGGAGATCCCTGTGGGAAGTTAAGCAGCACATGCTGCTGCTGCTGCTTTGCACTGTACTGGACATCAGCCGTGAACTGTGCTTCAATTATTTTTGCTTTGAGTTGAACTGTTTATCATGAGAAAACAGCTTAACTTCGTGCCACAGCAAACTGAGCCCTAAACCTGTTCAAAAAAATAGGTGAGGTGCAATCTTCTTGAGGGCATGTTCAGCCTCAGCCAGGTCCCCAGCTCTCGTCTCCCTCCTAGCAAATCCTTTTGCTCCCAAGAGACTCAGATCAGCAGAGCAGCATCCAGAGCAGCAGATCCATCTCTGCTGCTCTGCAACATCCAGAAAGCCTTGCTGGCTCCCTGCTGCTTCCTTGAAAGGCTGGGAGCTTGAAGGCTTAAAGGCTTCGGCCCTTCCCCTGCCTTCTCACAATGTAGCTTTTATCCTGCAATCATCAGCAAGATAATATTTGGTGTAAGTTTAGCATCAGTCACCTGGATTTCAGAGCAACTTATTACACCTAACCATCTGAAAACAAGAATGAAAAAAAAAAGCCCATTTCTGATGTCATTATCAAGGATATTATTTGAGTTCCACCAGGAGAAATCTACCGTTGCAATTTTCTAAATGATCTTCACATGGGACTATCTTGCTTATTGGCACAAAATCTATGTTTGTACCTACAGAAGAGCTTGGTATGCAAGCAAATGAAGAGCTGCCCACGTATTTTGCAATACTGTGTTATGAATGCATTAAGCATCTGTGACTAAAAATGTGACCCTTGAGTGCAAAGTGAAAAACTGTACCTAATGATGTACAGAAGCGTGTACATCTTTTCATATTTATAGAACAGTGAAGGGAGAGGAAAGCAGGCTACAGAA
Source organism: Anseranas semipalmata (assembly GCA_013399115.1). Classification (NCBI taxonomy): domain Eukaryota; kingdom Metazoa; phylum Chordata; class Aves; order Anseriformes; family Anseranatidae; genus Anseranas; species Anseranas semipalmata. The sequence continues at coordinate 590,099 of VXAA01002389.1, forward strand.
ATTATTTTCCAGCTGGAAGAGCTTGAAAACAATAAAAACCCAGAAGCTACAGCCAGAACAAAAATCTTTCCAGCAGTGTTTGCAGGTAGCAAATAGCTTTTAGGCTGCTCCATTAAGGTTCCCTTCCCCAGCGGCTCATCTCTGACCGAGTGCTGTTGGTGAATAGGCAATCTGAAGCTTGTAGACATTGGGCGGCTCATTTCCTCCAACTTGTTTCCCTTTCCAATAATTTCCCAAGAAATATCTGTGATTTCTGCCACCCCAATGCAGCCAGATAGCAATGCAGTTGGGAAGAAATGTGGTGTGGTGATGCAGCCCAGGGCTGACAGCCAGGAGGTCTGGTTTCTATTCCCATGTTTTTTATAGATTGGCTTTGTGTCTTTGAAGAAACAGTTTAGTCTCTATGCTGCAGAATAAGATTTGATCTGGGAAAGGGAATGCTTCATATATCTGGGGAAATCTATGACCTGAAATGCAAATTTGGCTCGTGGGGACAAAAGTTTGCAAAATCACAATGCCAAAAGGATCACGGATGTTATTAGAAAATGAGGATATGGCGGATGACTTTTTTTTCCCTTATGATTCTTTGCTATAAAGATCAAGGGTGTTTACAAACACACCTGATCCCAAGAGCTAAGGCAGGGTGTGAAATCACAGGGTAAGATCACATGTGTTGCAGTATCCTGTAGTGAAATGGAGGATATGCATTCTGTGCATCATGGCAAGGTAAGAGCATCCATGTGGACATCATCTATATAGTAGCAGATGTGCTGCATAAAGTGATTGCATGTGAACTTGTCTGAAGCAGTAGTGCAAAATTACAGGGAGGGAAGAAAGATTCAGTCTTATGTTGTCAGTGTATTAAGAAGAGAGAAAACTGTAATAAAAAGGGAGGAAAAGTGACTCGAGGTGCCAAGAGCAAAGGTATGATGCCAAGACCCAGGTGAGGAGAGCACTCTGCTTTCTCTTCCTGCTTGCCATGTGGAGAGGGACAGTCCCAGTGGGACTCTGCCACCTTCCCCACTGCCTGGGACAACAGGGCAAGAGAGGCCCTGACATACTTGGCTGCAAAGCAGGAGCCTTACATTTAATTCCTGAGGCTTTTACAGGCTTTCTGTTGCATCTTTAGCAACCATCAACACTAAATTCCTTTACTGCAGAATGGAAATACTTGTATTTCTTTCCCCTAGTACTTTGTTCCCACCCTTGTTTAGAGCACGAGCTCTTCTGGACAAGGACCTGTTTCTGCCGCGCACAGCTGCAATGTCTCTGATGGTGGCCCATCCATCCTGCTCAGGGCTTTCAAGTGGCACTGTAATAACATTCAGCTCAAAGAAGCAGCGTCCCAAGGAGCTGTAATCCCATCTGTCTCCACAGGCATTTACAGATCTCTGCTCTCTTCTCCATGCACTCCACAGCTGGTTGCATATGTCTTAAGCAGCTACTGATACACTGAGTGGGCCCTAGAGCTTTCTGGCAATAGGGATAAAGAGGGAAAGATATAGAAATTATCATTTTAAAGAAGATAGCCCAGGTGTGAAAAAAAAATAATGAAAAAAATCTTTCGATTCTGTGCTGGGTATTTGCAGCTTTAGTTTGTGAGAGGTGTAAGCAGATATCATGCTGACCAGGGAATGCTAACTACCTGCAATTTGCTTATGCTGCTATAAATGATCCTACAGCACATGCACAAATTAAAAAAAAAAAAAAAAACAGCTGGGAAGAGAGACAAAGTATTCCTTTTGAAAGTATTGCTTTTGTTTGTTGCTTTGAGGAACGAGAAATAAGAAATCTCACTAGTGCCTCAAAAAAGAAGCTCCCTCCTCTTTCTGATCTAGGTTTAATGTAGAACTGCAAATACTGGTCCTGAGCAGATGTGAGGGAACAGGGAGGAGAAGAAGAGAAGATGGGAGTGACATTAATGCTCACTCTCATCAGTGAAGGCTCACTACTGGCTTAGCTAGATTTTGGATCCAGCTGCAAGTCCTGTTTCCAAATTTATGGTTTGGGCTCTTCAGACTTTCCAGATTCAGATGCATTTACATATATAGACAAATGTAGGTATGTATAAAGATACATGTATGTATATATACACACATACACACACCCTCTCGTACATATTAAAAATTTTATATCATTCTGACTTTATATTTTATATATACTGACATATTTATGTGTATGACTACATCTTTCATTCCTCATCTTCAGCCATTTCAAGTGAGACAGAGGTGAAACCAGAGGTAGTATCTGAGGTAGTGTTTCTGCTCTGCTTCACCGTTACTTGAAGCACTTTCCCATTTTTAACGAGTGTATATTGGTCATCTGCAGAAAGGAACAACACCTTATCAGGTTGATTAGAAGCCCTTTGTTGGCAGACTATTCTGTTGCCTTGTGACCTTGACATCCTTTCTTCAAATAACAGTGATTTAGATCAGGGATTGGATGAGCAAGTGATGAACCCTTGGGAAGAAAAGAGGTAGGGAATTTGTTGGCATTGCACAAGCCCCGTGAGTTTGGTGAATCAAATCTTAAGGAGCATCAAAGTCACCGGTGGAAGTTGTGAAAGAAGAACATTTGAGTTCTCAATACTCTCAATAAAGGAATTAAAGTAGCAGCTCTGTGCTGAGGAAGCCCCTTTGCAGTATCTCTGTTAGTTTATGTGCCTACATATATATATATGCTTGTATTAATAGTCATTAAGGGTCTATTAATATTTACTTACACACAGGCACTTGCATGAGAAGATAAACGGTGATGTGCTGTTCTGAATCCTTGAAAAATGTCTGCGGGTTTGTCTTCCTCTAGAAGAGACAAACCACAGACGACTTCTAGGCTGAGAGCTGAGGGTGGGGAGCAGGTGCTCGGAGGCAGAAGCAAAGCTCTGAGCCTCTCCAGGCAATGAGAAGATGTCCCAGGGGTGCTGTGCAAGCACTCTGCAAGACAGGGTGGGCATGGCTGAAAGTGGAGATTTTTAATAGGATGGTGAGAATATTCTTCCTTCTTCAAGAGACACAAAATGGAGAAATGAAAACTTGCTCCGTTACTGCTTCATCATGAGGAGGAGGATGTGGAGGCTGGCAGTAGTACTAACAACCTTTCCCATGCTCCTGATGAAGTTTCAGCCCATGAAGACTCAGCTCATGCTTGCATTTGCCAGCATTTTGTCACGAGTGACAGCTTCCATACATGTGCATGCACATAGCTGTGTTCTTCAGCAGAATGTTGTAAATGCCTGGTTGAATATGAACCATATTTAAGACATAGCTTTTGATGAAGTAAAATATTTATCTCTTGTCTTCTGTAAGAACAAAATTCACACTCAGCTCTTGCAGTTTGGCATGTATTATTACCTTGTTCATAGAAACACCAATAGTTCATAGGTTCCCAGATAACAGCATGCTACTTCTAATTTGTAATCCCAGTGTCTGCAAGCCACATGCAGGGTAAAGCTCAATACTGAGGTAAACTTCAGCAAGTTATGTTATGTATACTGCTGGAATAGTCACTTGTAGAACACCAATACTCACTTTTTGAATTGCCTTATGTTGATAAAACCAGGCCAAGCATAAGAACGTCCTTTAATTTGAGCATTATTATATTTTAGCAAAATGTAAAGGATAAAAAAAAAAAAAGCAGAATACATTCTTTGCCCACCACAAACTAAATTTCTAGGAAGGCAATAATGTAAGCACAGTGACTAGTAATTCAGTAAGCATTGGTCATGAACTGCAGCGCCAATCTTATCTCCAGAGATAAGATCTCTTATCTCCAGAGAAGTCAATACGGCAATCCTCCCAGCTGTGATGCTGCTATGGTTTAACCGTGCTTACCTGCAGAAGTTTTGGGGATGGAGCTGTGTATCCCGAGCAGTTGCTGCTTGTGAACCCACAGCTGACTAGGTGAGGGCTCTTGGTCTTCTCCGTGCAAAGGGAAACAGACTCACTTCTCCCTGAAGATGGTCTGTGTCTATGAGTATGAACTGTGCACTACCCGTCTTTTGCATTGGGTGGACTATTGGTGCTTTTGTGGTTGCTTGATGTCCCCTCTGCAAGGACAATGATAGAGGCTCAATGTGGCTACTTCTTCGGCTGCGAAAGCCTGTCTGTCTGTCTGTCTGCTCTTTGCCAATGCCTGTGTACTTACATAGGGAAAATCCAGGTGATTTAGCTCCTTAACACCTTACTGGCCAAGCTGGCTTATCCGTATAAATGAAGTCTTTTACGACCACCAAAGGATTAGTGCAATGGAAAGACATCTTTGTTACAATGATGAGAGCCTAAACAGAGCCTGTTATGTTTCTTAACACATTCTAATCAAACTTCCCAAGGCCCTAGAAATACAATAGTGGAGTAGGGGCTAAGACTGGTGGTTGAAAGGAGAGGTCTTTGTACATCCCTTCTCCTGGTAATGGTCCATGCTGGCCTTCATCCCAGGCGGCTTCATAAGGATGCCGTGACTCCGAGAGTCTGCATCTCCAGTTCTGCATTGGCACTGCAGCCATCAAGCCTCCTAACACCAGCCACCACCCTGGGAGCCCTCCCTGAGAGCTTCCTCGTGGCTCTGGGTCAGTGCGATCCTCTCACTGCAGAAAGGCTGCCTTGTTGTGTGTGAGAAAGAGAGGGCCCCCACATAGCTTGTGAATACCATGGAGGGAAATCTGGATCCCGTGTCACTTCTAGACTTAATCCCAGTTGTTCTGTCATCTCCAGTTTTGCACCGTGCTTGCTGTGACATAAGCCAACAGAAGCAGAAAATCACATTTCAGCTCAAACTTCACTTCTAAAGATCAAAACCCGTGGAACGCAGGTGCCCGCAGGTTTTTGGAAATCCCAGCAGATAACAGTTTGGTCTTTCAGGAACCTTACTGCTTGGACATGTGTCCTTGTTTATACACCTGCAGTAACTTTTGTACTCCTCAGCTATTTTAGTTATAGCTGATGCGAGATAGATGGTCCAGATGTACATTTTGTGAGGGTAGCTGGTCAGGCAAGAGACAACTCTCTGTCCCCCCCTGGGGATAATACATTTCATTACATATCACAGAAGGGACAGAAAACTGTTTAAAAGCAGGCTTTAATAATTCTACTGATCACAAACATATTTATTTTGGTTGCTTACTTCTCTCCTTATCTCCGTCACAGAAAATAATTCAGGTTTATAATCTTACATGGCTCTTCAAAGCATGTGTGTGCTTGTCATATCTTGGTGTTTCAGTGGCCTGCTTTACAGCACCTGACTGAGAAGGCAGAGATATTTCCTTTGCTGAATTCAAAGCCAATGGCAGTTTTGATTTAACACTTGAAATGCAATATGTAACAACTCTCGCTTTGCGACACCAGCTCTCACTTATGCTCTGTCTGCCTCAGAGTACGCAGACTAAATTCAGACAAACAGAGCTAAGACTTCCCTGGTGCACTGCCATTAAAATGTCAGAGAATTAATTTGTGCAAACACTTTAAAACATTGGGTAGCTTGACAGTAAAACAAATGTATCATTTTATAAAGCATACTGCTGGTTGCAACAAAGCTTTTAATAAATGTGAGTGCTATTTAAACATGCCAGACCTTATCCTTAACTGCATTGAGATGTTGCATATCAGCCTGGCAGCATAAATATACCTTCCTAGAATGTAAACTGAAAATCCATCAAGTTTAACATATCAAGATGGTGTGTAAAGGCAAAAGTTTAAATTAGAACAGTCTCATAACAATTTCAAATGTCTACTTCTCCCATGATCATCAGATGAGGTGGGTACCCTCTGTCATTCTTTGTGTACTTATGTACGCAATTAGCGGATCAGATCAAACACTTGCATGCTTGAAATTTGAAAGTTTAATTAATAAGCATTTCCCTAGGCTTTTCCAGCCCAAGATTGCCAGATAGTGTATACGCATAAGCTACAGTTGTCCAAATAATAGGATTAGGTCTATCTTATTAGCTGTGGTACCTGAACTAATTCAGTGAATGCTATTCCATCTTCCCTATGTGTTTTCTGTCTTTCATGTAGAATTTGCAATGCAAGAATTAGCCCAGCCTAGCTCTTCCAGCAAGACTTTTTTTTTCTCTCTTTTGACTGGTATGGGCAATCAGAGTATTGCATAGGTTTGAAAATTTTATTTAGGATACCTGCTGCAGAAAAAAGCAAAACAGAATTTGAAAATGCAAAGTTTCTCTCTTAGTATTGAAAAAGCAGAGATGAGTGAAAGAGGTCAGAGAGGAGAGCTGGTTAGATATAAGTAGACATGGTAAACCACTGAAAGTTTAATGTTAAGCTCAAAGATAGAGTGCAAATGAGGCAAATTGATTGGGGACATTGCTTTTCATTAAGTGTTCCACTAAGGAATGTATTATCTCTGTAGTTAAATTTGTTTTAATGGGGTCTGCACTGCTGCTGGAAAATTGCAAAGGGTTCAGAAATGGATAAAGTTGAAAACCACTGGCTCAGAAAATTGATAACGAAGCAGAAAGGCTTTCACAACTAAACCATCACCTCTAATCTAGCCTGTTTCATTAAGGGCGCACAAAGCTCTTCAGCCTCTCGCAGCTATTTGAGACTTCTGAAACCATGAAAATACACTGTACCCACAACATAGAGCAGATGCAGGGCAGGTGGGACACTTGGAATTCCCAAGAAAAAAATAGCTACACTAGGGTGCTTATATTTTATGATAAAAGATATGAGACTTGAGACGCTTCATGGGAAAAGAAACGCATGGCTTGTCTCATTCTGAGATGCCACAGAGAATGGTAAAAAATAAAAAAAACTTCTTCAGGAACTTAGAAAACATATGTTGGAGGATCTGGAAGTTCAAGGAGTTCTAAAGGCAGCAATTTCTAGTGTGCTTTAGTGAGGACCTTGCGTCTTTACGTGAGAACTAGGGTAGCGCCTGCAGCAGGCCGAGCAGGCAGGCAGAGCATCCACAAAACGCTGCCTTCTCCCACCACATGAAGTTATCCATTTTATGGTGGTTTCCTACAGACTTGCAGATACTGTGGGTGTCACTAATGCTCCTCTGTGGACTAAGCGGAGAGATTTAAAGACACATTTTCAAAAGCTGTTGCATCACTATACCGCCCAGGCACTATGGCATCCCTACTACCCACATTTTGGCACTTTCTTTAGCTGGCTGAATAGGGGTTTGTCTCCATAAGCTTCCTTTATGGAGTATTTTTCAGAGTAATTGTGCAAGCTGGATGTTGCAAAGCAACCTGCAAGGGCATCTGCAGAAGGACCTAGCATGGTTATCTCCCTCTCTCCTCACACTACACACAAAAACTGTATAGCCATTACTGTGGCCACTTTGAAAGAGGTTTTTAAAATCTTATCTGTGGTGATTTACCTCTACAGGGAACATTAACCATTTTCTGTCACCTCCAGAATAACTTCTTTATCAGCAAAGAACCAAAAGCTCAGCTTTTTCTCTCTGATGGCAGTGGGAAGCTGTCATTGCAAGGACATTTCATCCCTTTGCGGCACCAGCATGAGCAGCTCCCAATCCCAACCCTGCCTCCAGCTTTACCCTGTTGTGGCCCCAGCAAAGACAGGGAAATGGCCTCACATTGCTGTGGGACAAAATAAGGGGCAGAAGGCAAGAAGGAAGAGGTCAGCTAAGATGAAGAGGGACGTCTTGGACTGACCCAGCCTGAGAGAAATCCTCAGATGGTTCAGCAGCTTTAATTGTCTCTCCAGCTCTGGGCAAAGAGAGAAGTAGAAAGTGGCTTTCCATGTGCCACTGAATATCTGCATTGATCTCAGGACATGATTTTTCCAAATCTCAATACAGACCTTCAGTTGTCCCTATGAGTTTTACACTTTCTCTCAATGGGAGGAAAAGTGGGCCGATACCGAGTGCTCTTCAAAATTCCCATCCAAACCTCAGTAGTGTAAATCACAGAAGAATGAATGCAATAAGATCCTGCTGCAGTATCTTATTTACTCCCAGGACAATAAGGGAATACTACAGACTCACCATCCTCAGCGTGGGCACCAGAGAAAGGGGCAGGGAGGAGGCAGCGCTAACAAGAAAAGGCATTGCATTTACTCAAGGGCTACCCAAGAAACATCAGCGCCCAGGCCGTACCCCTGCTCATGCAGGCCTTGGGCCCTGCCCTGGTTTCACTGCTGGGCAGTGCTCAGGACATGCCATGGGCTCTCCCATCCCGGAGCTCCTGCCAGGTCAGGATGTGTCATAGCGGATGGTCCTGTCCCTGTGAGCCTGCAGAGCTGGGGACTGGCACACGCCTGTTCCAGCGGTGTGCTAAACCAAAGGTTTGCAGTGATTTGGCTGCTTGGAACTGAATATGCAACAGGGTTCATGGAAGTAAGATCAATGCATGTTCTGTTACTAAGGATCTGACAAAGAATCGCAATCCGTCTTAGTAAAATATTGATTTTTTTTTTCCCTGTTACAATACGGAATACATTTTTTCTTTCTTAACTTTGAGCCATAAGTTATCCATGTTTGCAGCCCATTAAACTCTTCCCCTGTAACTGTCTGTGTGCCTTGCAGAGAAACATGGTACCAAATACATTAAATAAATAGCTAGTATCTGGTGGTGACTCACCAAAAAGATCGCATTAAGGAAAAGATAATATTCAGAAAAGGATAGCTTTTACACTCACCCAGATTAACCTCTTGGTGTTGGCAGCATGAATCTTCTTCCCAGTCCTAGTGCTTTCCGATGGCAGACTTTGAGCCAAGCGAGCCCCTAATCTTTAGCATCATCCAGCCCCGACCTGAGTGTCTACCAGAAGGTGACACTTGCACCTCGGCTGCTCAGCACCCATAGCAATAGTCAAGGATAAGGACGGAGTTGGGCTGGAAGTGTTCGGAAGTTTCCCCACCTATTTTCAGTGTTTTTTCCAGGGCTGGTGTTTGGGTGCTTAAGGCATTTGTCAGAGACCTGTCTTCATCCCCTTGCAAGGCAAGTGCCAGTATCTGGTTGCTTTGCATGCCACTGCCAGAAAGCTGGCACGGGGAGGGCTTTGCCATACACTCATGCCACCCTCGCTCTTGGTGCCAGCAGGGATGCCGTGCCTCCTTGGGCATGGGGCACAGCAAAACATCTATTGGCTTTTTTTGTATGTCCTCTCCTCATGGCCTATTTCATGGTGACACTGTCTTCTTCATTTTTAGATGAAAATCTTTGACAAAAACAAGGACGGACGGCTGGACCTGAATGACCTGGCAAGGTAGGCTTCAATGATATTAATGATATTAATGCGGCTTTTCAGCTTGCAATGCAGATCCAGGCAAGGTGATGACACAGCAGTAATACCTCTCTGGGGACACGCATTTGAGTCCTAATTTAAATCAGGTGCTCTCACGTAGGCATCCCAGGTCTCTGATGCGTGGTCCCCACTGTGATAGCCTGTAAGTGCCTAGAGCTGGTGACACTGAGCAGTGCTGGGAGCAGTTCTCAGCGGTTCTCATGGGCAGAATGGAGTGCTCTCAGGGGGGTTTGCTGCTGCACTTTTCTCTTAAATACAATTTCCTTCCCGCCTCCCTGCTCCATACCAGCTGGTCCAAACACATTTTCCGCACCTCAAGCCCCTCAATTTGTGGACGCATTTCGGCATGCCCAGAACTGTGGGCTCTAAGAGCCTCTGGGTGAGCAGAGCAGACAGGATGATAAGAGCTTTTATCAGTGCTCTGAGGGGCTTGGGGAGGAAGGGGTGGGAAGGAGAGGAATTTGTCCGGCCTCAGTGCTCAGGCCGGCATTACTTCATCCTTTCCTTTTCCAGCCAGCAATTCTTCCTCAAAAAGAGGGTGGTAAATTACTATTTCCTGTAACGCAGCACAGCAACCCAGTCGCAGGGGAATAATAGTCTGGCAGCTCGTGCTTCAGAGGCTAGCAGCCTCCACTGCAGTGAGCCATCAGGAACAAAAGCGCTGAGAGAGGCAGTGGTGCTAAGGAACACGATGTTGGTGAGCTGAGGAAAGCCTGCAGCTCCCCGTCAGACACGGAGGGAGGCATGTCCTTACTGAACAGCACCCATGAATAACCCTGCAGGAGGTTTTCTATTTTAAAGGCCCGTAATCTCAAATCTCCATGCTTTAGGAACTGGAATGGTTCAGAGCAGTTTGTGTGTAGATGACAAAGTGGCAATATCGTAATTTAAATCTCTCCGTTCAGGATTCTGGCGCTTCAGGAAAATTTCCTTCTTCAATTTAAGATGGATGTAAGTATTTTTTGTCGCATTCCTCCCATCTCTCTCAGCTAAGATAAACCTGGGCCAAAACCTGAATCTTTTTTTCTTTCTTTTTCATCTGCTTCTCCTCCCTGCATGCAGGCTTGCACCACAGAGGAAAGGAAGAGAGATTTTGAGAAAATCTTTGCACACTACGATGTTGTGAGTCCTAGAGGCCATTCCTTTGTGGTCTTTACATGACACGGATTAAATATATGCTAACACTTCTTCCTCCCGGTGGGTGCTGTGGTTTGCAGCAGTGCCAGAGCCCATGGGCCAGAGGTGCCCATGTAGAGGTGGGGACAGAACTGGGTGTTGCTCAGAGACCTTGTAGCAAAGGACACATTTTCACTTTTTTGATCACCGCAACCAGAACTGCTGCATTAGCAGCGTCTCTCTGTAGGAGACACAAGGGCTGTAGAAAAATGAAATCTGTTCCAGTGCACAGCCAAGAGTTATTCTACATCTGGCCCTGGACAGACAGAACTGCCCAACCCTTGGTTAGAAAACATCAATCCAGTGCCACTTCTGCCATTCACACAATGGTGTGGTGTGGTGACCAGCAAGCCTCACAAAATGGTGGAAGGTGTTGCTGCCATTTGAGGGGAGGAGATGGTTTGGGAAAAAGAAAGGGATCTTAGCATTATTGGGCTCAGTGACCAGGTGGACCTACTGACTAGTAAACACTGCTGTGTTTTTAACTTACCGGAGGGTTTTGATGTTTCCTCCATCTTTCAGAGTAAAACAGGAGCACTTGAAGGCCCAGAAGTGGATGGATTTGTCAAAGACATGATGGAACTGGTCAAGGTATCTTCACAGCTCTTTCTATTTATTAATGACCTGTATGTCCAAGAGGAAAGTGCTTATTCTGGTAAAGTTATGTAAATAGAGCGGGTAGTGGGAACATAGAGTCAAATTTCACTTCAATCAGAGGCGGAAACGAATGTCATTGCCTCAACATTTCACCATATCACAGAAATTCTGCCTGACAAATAAATACTGCTTGACTCAGCAGCTGTATTTAAGAAAAGTCCATCCTAACTCATACTCTGGGCAGATATTATAGCATCACAAACACTTTATGAAAGTTTAGTCACCACCTGCTCTACCCACACTCACACATTTTTCCTCTACTGAAATTAGCATTTAGGCTAAAATAGCTGAAGGGTGTTGAGTAAGCTGAAAGAGAGATTAGAATGAGTAAAAAGTGCCTCTGCCTTTTCATGTCGCATTTGGGTGCCAAGCAATGTAACGCTGGTCAGGGCTGGGAGCCCTCAGCTCCCGCTGGCAGCAACACAGACTGAAGGTTCCTAGAGCATCACCGAGCTCAGTCGAAACTTCAGGAAGTTCTTACATGGGATCCTTGGTTCTTGTGGTTTTGTAAGGCCACACAGCCAGCTTCAGAGGCAGAAATTCCAGAGCATGCCTTGGTGAGCACAGGCTAGGAGGGTGGGTGACTGAAGCTTCAGCATGGGACTACTGAGAGCTGCCTCTGCAACAGAAATCTTCTTTGACTCAGAGCAAATCATTTCCCCCATGATCCTGTCCTCAAGCTGGAGGAACAGCTGGTCACAGAGGACAGGGCAACTCATATTTGGGAGGTAGTGACAGTAATACAAAGGCTTATATACAGAAAAGCAGTTGATACTCCTAAATTCTGCCTCCTCAATGATGAGTGAGTGTAACTGTATTGACATGATTCGGCCATCAGAAGTTCTTCTTTCGTCTGTTTTTGCTGTGGATATGGTCCTTGCCAGCATGACCTCATGGTTCATTATGTCATTGCAGGGCTACACCTGAAAATCACTTGAGCTCTTTCTCTAGTCAAGAGTACCATGCCCAGTGTGTCACTTCATTTTTTTATGACAGCAGAGTCCACCTGCATTGGATTACCTTGAGTTTCCAGATGTAGTCCAAGATACAGCTTTTGATCCAAATAGTATTGTTTTTTGCTTCCTCTGAGCCTGAGCCATTGCATGTCCACATGATGTGACCCCCACACAGGGATACCTACTCTCCCATATCCATTTCACAGAGAGCAGGGACCGCATCTGTGTGCTGGCAGCTGCGAGCATATGCATGTTATGGCCACGGCATACAGGGAAGGGTGTGAGGACAGGTGGAACACTGGACCTGTGCTCTGTGCATGTGTGCGCAAAGGAGCGAGGGTTGTTCTTGCCCTAGGGGCCTTTCTCCATCAGCATCACTCTCGGGCACCACTAGCTGTGTGCGTGAATTTGATCTCCTCGAGAGAAAGTGGAGAGCAGGGGAAGTGGTACAGCATTAAAAGCAGGCAGAGGCAAAGTGGCCTGTGCAGTACGTCTTTAGCATTCATTTGATCCACTAAAAGTATTTTTAAGTTGCTGACTAGCTTGTAAAATGGTCACCTGCCGACAGAAATGCCGTGTTCCTCCTTGTGCAGAAGGTTTGAGAGGAATTGGATGAAAGCACAGGTCCAGTCCTTTCTGCAGACTCTTGTTTGATGCAGATCGGATACTGCTGATCCTGACTAAGGGCAAAAACCATCTTACATTTCCTTATGGGACTCACCATGCCATGAACCTAACCATACCTCTTCTTGCAGGGCCTTATTTACCCCTTCTCTGTTCACTTCCCCACTCGCATGAGCTGATGTGGGGTCAGGCCACTTGGTTGCTCACCCTTTGGGGCATCTCCCTGCCACTGCACTGCCTCCTGCTTTTCAGAGCTGCTGAAATCTGGGTCTGTTTTCCCTCTTCACAGCATTTTTCTCTTTTGCCTGCAGCCCAGCATCAGTGGGGTGGACCTGGACAAATTCCGCCAGATTCTGCTCAACCACTGCGATGTGAACAGGGATGGGAAAATTCAAAAATCAGAACTGGCCTTGTGTCTTGGGCTTAAAATGAACCCGTAGCCGTCGCAGTGCTTGTGGCTGTGTTTTCCTTGTGAGATTGCCTGCTACTCCTGGTAGAAGTGTGCCCGTGCTGTGTGAGCAGGCAGGTGGTGGGGCAGGGGGGCATTTGTACGAAGGGGAATCAGAATGGGGAGGACAATCTTACCAGTGTGTATAAATACCTGAAGGGAGGGTGAAAAGAGAACGGAGCCAGGCTCTTTCCAGTGGTGCCCAGTGCCAGGACAAGAGGCAGTGGGCCCAAACTGGAGCACAGGAGGTTCTGTCTGAACATCAGGGAGCACTCCTGTACTGACCAGGTGGCGGAGCACTGGCACAGGCTGCCCAGAGAGGCTGTGGGGTCTCCTCTTGGAGATCTTCACAAGCCACCTGTACGTGGTCCCGGGCAGCCTGCTCTGGGTGTCCCTGCTTGAGCAGGGGTTGGACCAGATGGCCCCCAGAGGTGCCTTCCAGCCTCAGCCATGCTGCGATCCTGTGATTCTGTGATTCTGTGATTCTGTGACAAGTGTCGATGGGTGGTATTCAAGAGATGCTGCTGCTTGTTGGTCCCTCCAGCAGCACCTCTGCCCACAAGCACACAATTTGCTCAGAAAAAGGGCTGATCGCCTACTTCTGCCCTCGTGAAACACTGCCCAGCCTGTCTGATAGAGTAGGGACAAGCATCTCTTAATGTCAGTGCTCTTGGGCTGCTGCTGCTCTGTGTTTCTGATGGCTGCCTTCCGTATGAAGTCATTATTTTGGTGAGCATTGTGCTTTGTGCATTAAAATATTGGATGGTTGACAGTGTATTTGTGCAGAAATAAAAAAAAAAAAAAGGCCGTTACAGAAAATCATTAAGACTGGAGTTTATGTGTTATGTATGGAAAGCCATATGCTGCAGACTGACAGACCATACACAGTAGTCATTTTACATCAAACCCATCAAATGGCAAGAGGTTTTGCATTGATTATCAGCTGTGGTTTTCAAGTCTGCCAGCAAAGGAAACATGGTAGGTTCTTCCCATGGGGAAACCACACTTAACAGAAATTAATATTGCCTCTAGGATGAAGCCACAGAGTAACACCAATTCTGGGGGAAGCCCCTCTTTTGACCCAAACTGAAGTAATAAACAAGGTTTCCATAAATTGAAAAATTGTAAGGACAGAAGTCTAATTAAATAATAGCTCATAAGTACATGTGTATTTTTTTTTAATCCATAGGAATTAGCAAATTCTTGCAAGCTTTACTGCACTTAAAACTTCCCATCACTCCCAGGACATGAATGTAATCCTGTGGCTTAGTGGCATCAGCATCATTTGTGCGGCATATTTCCCTATTCCAAAGGATTTGACTGCATGTTCAGAAAGTGCCACACCTGCACTCTCATGCCCAAGTAATACTTCCTTCATTTCCAAAGAGAGTTGCTGAGGAAGAGTTGTCAGCAAAACTACCACACATTTCAGTATTTATGTCTCCTGCAGATGAGAGACGCAGACATGACATTACAAGTTTCTTTCTGGTTGTGTTCTTTGCACAAGATGGTAAAATGAAACACTCCCTTTATACTCTGCTTTATAAAAACTAATCAGAAATTGCCTTCAGTCAACACATATGGAGATGCTGATTCAATAAAGCACTAAAGAACATACACAGCTCATTTTCCATGTACACCGATGATGATAAACTCATAGACAAAGTGCTAAGTGCATGTTTAAACACAGCACTGAGCTAGGGCTTTAAGCTCCTAAACTGCTTTTTATCTTCGTGGCAGCAACTCAAATCACAAACCACAATAACAGAGCTTCACAGTGATTCGGAAAAACCATAAGCAAGAACTCAGGCCTGAGCCACAGCTCCACAAGCTATCAGGGATGTGCCTTTACTCCCGGACACTTGCAACCCTCTGAGGGAAGAGCTGTGTTCAGGAGCACACGATGACAGAGAGGAAGCTGAATGGAAAAATCCCACACGCTGCTGCTTATCAGAAGTGCGTTATCACCATCCTGAACAATTCGCCACAAATTTAGTGGGGACATCATCAAATATCTGTCATACCTCAAAAAGGGTATGACTTACCAGCCTAAATAATTATGCCTTTAAGTACATTCTTCCATTTCTTTCTCTTCTTTCAGTCTTTATGTTGTTCTCATTGTTATTCCTACTTTCTTAAACTAGACTTTCTATTAATTTGGACAGCAGATCAGTTTCTGTACCATCCCCTACAATACACTTCCACGTGTATGGTCTTTATGCTATTTGCATTTTTCAGTCATAAAAGGTCCACTTTGTTTCACCCCTGTTTAATCCTACTGATATCAGTAGAAATATTTCTCATCTATTAAAGTATAGGTTTCAGAGTATCCTGCCCTGTTTCACCAAGAATTTAGCAAATTTTAACCTAAAATGAAGAGTCTCTTAAAGACTGTATACAACCACAGCTCTTATTTCAAGAATCACATAAAACTGCATCTTTACTGAAACATTATGCTTTTCACATTCTCCTTAGCCAATTGTTTTTCTGACAGGCACTAAGTGGTAATGAAATTGATATGTTGTTGTCACGATATATTTTGCTTGTTTTGTACAAATCTGTGGATTTTTTTTTAAGTACTGTGTCAGCAGAAACCTTCCTCTCTGCAAGTTCATGCAACTAGTTTTATTGGTGTTAGCTAAGTGCCTGAAATAAGTGAATTTACAAGAGGATTTTATAAAACGTAATCAAAAAGTCATTGGGGATGGTAGATGAAAAACTCACACGAAGACCTCAGAAGCACTTTTTGTGTTAGAGTTTATGTAGCCCTGCATTCCCATAAGGCTATTGTTTGTGTCCAGAGCAGAGAGGAGGGATCAGGACAGCCGGCATGCACCCTGCCCTCTTTGCAAGGACTGTGGGGGAGAGCTGCATCCCAGCGAGCTGCAGGTTCCCCATAAGCAAAGAAAAATGTCAGGTGGTGTGGTGGGATTCGAGCCCACGCTAGAAAGGTCAGCAAGGCAATTATTAACGAGCCACGGCCTTATAACCCTCTAGCCTCTAAAAGTCAATGTTGTCACAGGAGACAGGCATTTTGAGACTTCCCATGGAGAAAAACACGTTCCTTGCTTGCAGAAATGTATTTTTTTTTTTTAATTATTATTCTCAATTCAATAGACCCTTTGGTCTCAGGCTTGCCTGTGGTAACTCTGGTGATTTCATCCCTCTGAAGTGCTATGGATGCATGCACAGGCAATACATTTTGACGAATCATCACTATTGCCCATTTTGCAAATTCAAAAGGTACTGTTATGTGCAGTGTGGATTCCCTTATGCACCAAAATATAAGATGGTTTCACATTTGAACAATTGCATGAAAATACCTGTTTTGCATTAATTATATGAAAATATCTTGCCTACAAAAACAAAGGCATTTACAGACCATGATGCCTTCAGTGCTGTAAATATACTGAAGATACACAAGGAAGGTTTGGGGCTGTTTGATCAGTATATTCTCTGCCAACAAAATTCTGCCAGTATCACACTACTTAGGAGCTTATATCTTGGTAAGCAGAATTTGATAACAGAAAGTGAATGAAAATGTTTGCCAAGATATTTTTCCTTGGTATTTTCATGTTTTTTTGCTAGAAAACTGAGATTAAGGGATTCACAGTTTTCTATTTGTTCATAGTATGTAAATTTACTGAGATCAATTTTAACTGACTTATATAATCATATTTAACAAGTGTATTTCCAAAAGACATTTAGCTAAGACAGGCATAGTGGTCAATACGCACAGTGCTCCCAAATGTGTCATTTTAAATTTTTTCTCCCCTTGCTTGTTGAATTGGCAAACTGCTGGATCTGGAAATCAAAGTGTGAATTTCCTCAGTGTTCCTTAGCTGTTCCTTTGCCTCCCTTCAGCTGTGAGTTATTGGAGATCGTGCCCTGGTCTCCCGTCACGCTCCCTGCTCATCTCGACCCTTCTCATTTTCAACACCTGATGCGGTTTTGTTCTGGATGACTTGTCATGACAGCTTTGTCAGGAGAAGCTGCCTCTGACAGCTTCAGCTGACTGTGCAGAACTCATACCGGGGAAACATGAACATTTATAGGGCTTTTAATTCAAATCCATCCCTCGCTTAACTCCATTGATTTCCCTGGAAATGGTGTTATAGAGACACAATCTTTCCTCCTGCCACTTTGAACCTCAACAAGCCGCCTCCCAAGCCATCCCTGTGGAGATCTGCCATTGGAGACACACAATTTCCTGGACCAGCTTCGCAGTCACAGATTGCTCACCTCGCATCTTGTCCCACGGTCTGTGCAATTTTTCCCTGGA
Organism: Anseranas semipalmata; assembly: GCA_013399115.1. Classification (NCBI taxonomy): domain Eukaryota; kingdom Metazoa; phylum Chordata; class Aves; order Anseriformes; family Anseranatidae; genus Anseranas; species Anseranas semipalmata. Next base: position 607,475 of record VXAA01002389.1, read on the forward strand.
ATAGTGAACCCCAATAAACACGCTCGCTTCATTCCCCGGCCTGAACACACTTCAGCAGTCTCACATTATTGATGCTGAAGCTGGAACCAGATTAGGTGTTTACAAAGCGTAACATTTAAGTTTCATCGCTGCTTTATTTTCCAGTTTTCTCTTCCTTTGTTCTCGCTACACAGCTTTAAACAACATAGGTGAAGCTGCCTGCATCTCTTATGAAAACTATATTTTATTCCTACTCAGAGCTAAGAATTGAGCATAAACCCAAACAAAGGGCTCAGAGCATAGGAAACCAGCACAATATTTTGATCAATCTGCTTTTCTGTTTGTATGGCAAGAGAATAGTGTCAATATTAATGAAAACAATTGTGATTAATGCAGCTAACAAGACTATCATGGAATCATCTGCCACATTCTAATAGTAACCCATCAGGAGAAACACCTTAATTACAGCTATTATCTGTTAAAATGGCTGGGTAACCCTTGCATTAATCTGATTTGAAACAGAATGTTGCCATTACGTAGTGAAATGTTAAATGGGGCTTTACTGCATAATTACACAGGGTAAAGTAACTATGACCGACATTTTTGCATGAGGGCTACCCTGACTCACAATGAAATTTTCTGGCTTTTAGTTGCACCTGTGTTTGCAGTAAACCCACAGAGAATTACATCTCGTTTTAAGGAACATTTGCACTTGGGAAAAGGGGGGAAAAAAGTGTGCCAGTTACAACCATCACGAGAGAAAATAAGGGAGCCATTTGCCTAATGCCAAGAGATAGCTGCAGAGAGCTCCCAATGGGCCCCAGGGGTTAAAACCATTCCCTGCTCCCTCTCACTTATCTGGGCACCACCAATTCTCACCAGTTTGCCCCACAGCAATGCGTCCTGCTGTCTGCCTATGTATGCTCAGCCGTTACGCTGCTTACAAGCATTGCCCTTCCTCTTGGGTTGCTCCTTTCACTTTTGATGCTCTCTCAAAAAAGCTTTTCCCTGCCCTGCTGCTGTGCGGGAAAGTTTGCATGGGCGATGGGAGAAACAGAGCAGATGTCTCTGCCCGGGGAAGATGGTTGGCACCACAGCACACAGCGTGCTGGCAAATGCTCGGGCTGCATCTCACAGCCCCAGCCTGTGGACAAGGAAGTTTCCCTACGAATTGCTCTGGGATATAGGAATCTTCAGTGCCAGCTGTAATAGCACCAAATCTGTAATCCTTTGGCAGGGGCATGCTCCCCAGAGGGTGTAACCCACAAGCTAGCTGGCTGCCAGAGGTCCTTGTGCCAATGGTGGCCAGAGGAAAGAAAAACAAGACAGAAGTGGGGTTTGTTCCTTTTTCTATTTTTTTTTTAATTTTATTTTATTTTTCCATCTGGCATCTCTTTATATGATCTGTTTCAGGAAAAAGTAATGAATTCAATAGGATTTGATGGAGTCACCACAAACCTCATTTTGGCCTACTAAGGCTATTATTATTAGGCAACGTGGCCTGGAGAATAGGCAACTGCCCCAGGCTTGGATAGACTTGTTTTGGGGTCCCTGCTCTGCCCAGCGTGGCAGCTGTAAAGCTCAAGTGACTTTGACCTGCTCAGTATGACCAGGAGAAGATTTCTGCTGTGGATGATGACAGCACACAACCGTTTGTTGGAAATTAGCTGTCTTGGTTTGGAAGCGTACTTTCAATGGGTATATTTAAAATAATGGCCATCAAGTTCCCAAATACAGGAGCGCTGAAGCTGCCCTCTTGAGGGCTGGTTCCCATATCCAGTGTGAAAGCCGCTTGCTGCGGAGCATACCCCAGCCCGCCTTTTTGAGATCCTTCTGCAGCAGACTATGGTGACAAAGCCCAGGGAAGGAGCTCAAGGCAGCCACGTGTGGGGAGCAATAAATTAATGACGTTACAGGAGGGGGTTGTGTGAAACTTAAGCCCTAAATTAATTTTGAATCTAGATGAGGTTCTGTATCAGTATTTGTACCAACTCTTCATGGTTCTGCCTCATAAAATAATCAACACCAGAGCTTAAAGAGAGAGAGAAATGGGTCACAGTTGATGGAGTCTGAGGAAACCACGTTTTTAATGCAGCTGTGGAGATAGAAACCGCATGCTGCTGCCTAAACACTCAGGTCTCTGCCCTCAGCTGGGGCAACCTTGCATGGCCCTGCTGGCCCCAGTGGAGCTGGGCTAATGTAGGACAGCAGGAGATCTGGCCATGGGCTTTGTGCAACTAAACTGGCTGAGGGTTTCTTGCCATCGTTAAAGCTAAGGATAGCATGTTCTCATTTTTTGCTTTCCTGCAAAGTCTTGTGTAAGATGTTATTCCCCATGCCTCCTAAAGAGAAAGATGGAGAAAGAGAAATATGCTCAAAAATCCCATTTGGTTTGCTGTTTGAACAGATTATTGTCATCTGTCCGTTTGGCTAGTGCGTGTCTAACTTTGATGGTGTGGCCAAACACAGTTTTTATTTACCATTGTTAATCCTTAGGAAACGGGTTCATTTCTCCAGAGGATAAAATCTAGGAGCTAACAGACTGCCAGGGCTTCCTGCACCAGCAGGGACAAGGACGTGCCTGGAGAGATCTTGTTTCGAGCAAGATGTCCAAGGGGGAGCTGGGCGACGGAGCCCGGAGAAGCCAAGGTCCCTCCGCTCAGGCTGACCCACTACTGTACGTCTTCCTGCGAGCAGAGAGCGTGCACGCGATGGCTCAGATGATGTGCGGTGCTTGCCAAGTACTCCACAATAACTTGATTGTTTGCCTAAGACCTAATTAATGAGATAGTCAAAGGCAACAGTTTCCTCCTTCCTGATGCGTAAATGTGCACAGGAGCATGGGTATGAGGCCAAGACGTTTCCTGGTCATTAAGCTGAGAGTGATCTGCTTGGGTTTGAGCTGCGTGGAAAAAGATTATAAACAAATCAATAGATACTTGCATTTTTATCATAAGGCATAAAAAGCTAATAAGCATGGCATGTTTCAAGGACCTTAAGTGACTGACACAATGGCAGGAAGGTATTTAAAGACTTGTTCCAGGATTTCTTTAACCATCTCTGTATAATACAATGACAGTGTTCTTTCAGTGAGAATTTCTTTTTACATCTAAAACATGTAAAAGACCCAATTGGCTTACCATTAATGACATTTGGATGGCTGTGTTTTGATTTTTAAGAGCTAGAAATTGCCTAATTTTATAAGTCCGTTGTAGGTATTATTTTTAGGTTCTAATAAATTGTTGCACATTTTCTGCCTCCTCTCTGCTAGCTCCCTATGAAATTTGGCTTGTGTTTTCTCAGCCACCATTTCCACTCTCCTGCTGGTGGGATGCAAAAGTGCTACAGCCAACACTTTGCATGCAACAGCTACAAATCAGGCCATGGAAGATCAAGCAGATGTCTTCAAAACTCATGAAATCTTTTTTTTTCCTCTCCTTTGCCTTGCTTTTCCTCTTTATGGGAAGCTGCAGGACTGTTTCTTCCATGCCTTCTGTGTCTGCAGCCTCCAGGCTGCCGCATCTGCAAGCTGTGCTCTGCAATGTGAAGCACTAGATCTGCTTATTGCAGTTTTCATTATTTTTCCAGGAAGCTGAGACTCTCCTTCAGTCTCCCCATTTCACTCAGCGAGGCTCAGGGGCAGTTCCCTGCATCACGAGCCTGATAAGATGGGAAGTAACAAAACATGCTGTCGCAACCAGCCTGCTGCCAGAAGGAATCAAGTCCAGCTGGTTCACACTGGCCCAAGTCTTCCTTGACTTCCTTCTGTCCCTCTGTGGGAGAAAGAAACGCAGACAGGTGGGTGGGAAGAAGAAAGGAAAGGCAGCAGCATGCCAACCCAGGATGGCAGTAGATGCCATGCCATCACCAAACATGCCTAAATTCACACACTTGGGGACCTCTGTCACCTCTCCCAGCAGTGCAGCTCTCCTTCCCCCGTGCTTGGGAGATGCCTCGTCTTAAAGCTGCTGGGCTGCTGGCTGGAATCTTGCTGGTCTCGCACCAGAGCTCGAGCTCGAGGAAGCGGGGATGTGTAGCACTTGTTGGACCGCGTGGAGAGGGGCCGTGGGGGATGTCTGAGGCTTTCCCTCAATGACTTCTTTCCACTGCCTCTGAGGTTTCTGGTGCTGGGGGTGTCCTCTTGCAACCTTAAATATAGCTTTTGTTGGCCACAGTCTTTGTTTTCAACAAAGTCTTGGGACTTTTTATCATTTCACTTGTTCTGTGCCGGTCTCTGGCAATGCCTCCAGCTGCCTCCTGCCTCAGCTGTCTGATGCCTTTCCTCAGCTTCACAAACACACTTTCCTCGGCTTTCCTGATCTCCTGCTGTTCTGCTTAAAGAGTCTGAAGTCACTCCATGTCAAGTGCTGTCTCCAGGGGATTTGGAGTTCAGCCACAGGTTATTTGTGCTCAATATTGCTCGTGCCAGCTACGGCTGGCCAACAGCAGCATCATGGCAAATGGAGACTGGTTCAGGAACTAACCTGGGAACAGGACATCATGACGTTTTTACAGATGCCAGTTCTGCACAGACTGTTTCACCCAGGAGGATATTCTGTGTGTAACTGCTCCATAAGAAGTGCCGCGGATGATCCCTGCCAGGAGCAGCAGCAGCCAGGCAGGGGCCATTCCCAGATGTCACAGAAATATTTCAAGTTCATCTGTGGCCAACGCTGTGAGTAAGCGGATTGATTTATCCTCCACCCTTTCAGGGTGCACAATCAGACACTATGGATACATTTCCCAGGTCAAATTCTGTCCTCATTTCCACTCACGCAAGCCCATTAGTGTTAATTGAGGAGAAATCCAGCCTCAAATCCATAACTGGCAGCACAAATGCAATAGCCCAGGCTGCAAGCTCCCTTGCTGGGATTTTTAGAGCATCACAGGTTCAACTCCCGGCTTTGAGGAACCCAAAAGAAATGAAGAGCTCCCTTCCCATAACTAGGCGGGCACTGTCCATCCTGTGCAGCAATTAATGGTTTGGCAAAACCACTAGAAAGGAGGAATCCCCAAAATCCTGTTGTATGTGGGTAGGATAGGATGTGAGAAGAGTGACAGATTGGCCGGTGACAAAGATGTTTTGTGCCCGGCTGGAAGAATAGCAAAAAGAAATGTCTTGTGTTAGTGTCCTCTGAGTGTGTGTGTGTGATCTTCCACTGGATAATGACATGGTAGTATGATAAAGTACAGTATGTGCTCGTCTTCTTCAGGAGATTGCCTGTTTTTTCTTCTTTTAAATTGAAGGCCAGCTCAGTAAGGAACAGCTTCCTACCACACTGTTTATTTCTTCTGAGTTTTGGTGGGGAAGGACCCACAGAGCAACCCTCAGCTCCAAACCTAGAGAAGCTCCTCCACCTCTGCATTTGACTCATCATCATAGTGAACTTGGCATCCACAGAAAAATAATAGGAATCTCTGCTTATTTTAACAGGCCTCTCAATCTCCAGGACATAAAAGACTTCTCACAAATAATAGGTGGTGAATAATTTATGCAATTAAAATATCCACTTTTTCCATCCACAGGAGCAGATCGTTCATTCTGATTGTTCCAGCACTTTCCTGGGGATCTTTGATCAGCTTGGTAAAGCATGCTGTACATTTCCATTTTCTGCTTCAGATGAGTTTTATCATTGGGCAGAGAGCTTAAGGAATTAATTCAGCCTATGAGTCTGTCAGGCTTAGATTTCCGTCTAGGAAGAAATGGAAATTTTTAAAATGTCAAAGCCTTTCTTTAAGGGCCATGTAAGCCTGCCATGGGCAAACCCCTTAGAAAAATGAGTGCACTATAAAATACGGTGCTTGGGTGTGGAGCTAACGTTTAATTCCCTTCTGTTAAATTCGCACAGCTACCAAAGCCCATCTTGGGTATAACTGTGCCATTCATTTGTTCCTGTCTAGTTCAATGGTCTTGTCTGAGACTTTTAAGCACAGCCACTAAATAAATAGCTTTGTGTACATGCATTTCTAGGAAGTATTATTACAGTAAAGAGAGTTCTTTGAAAGAGAGGGAAATTAGTGACTGGTTATCCTAAATTGCTGCACATTTCATTTCAGAGTTGTGTTAAGGGTACTTAGAGCATCCAGATCTCAGTTCTGCTGACATTACTGTAAATTACAATATTACATGCATATAAAGTCGTCGCAATTCATAATACCAGTTTTCAAAAACCTGACTGCATCTTCATCTGGCTTATTTGAGTCCCTAGGGCAATTTTCCAGTGTAGACTATTTCACAGTCTTAAAACTCGCTTACCTCAAGCAAGTGTTAAAAGCAGACTTCAGCCAGCTGTAATTGTACACAAAATTGTACACTGAGACTAGTGGCTGAAGCTCTTTTAAATTTCAGCCAGGGCTCATGGAAGTATTTTCATATCTTCACTTCTACATAAAATTGTGCATGGGCAAATATTAAGACAAATTACAGCTCTGGGTAGGCTCTGCCTAGTATGTGTAGGAACTGCTTCCTCCTTGTCAGCTGAGAACCCACTCGTCTTGCGACTGTACATTAAGCAACAATGCAACCAATGTCTGTCATGTACAGCTCATCCTCTTGCTGAGCCTCTCCTACGGGAGCAATTAGATTTGTCGTGGTTTGGTGTGGTGGGATTTTGTAATTGATATAAAGGACTGTCAGGAAAAGCAGCTAGAGTTCACAGGTTAAATCTCTGCAACAGATGTGAGCTAATTAAAATTAACATTAAATGAAATTAACTTTAAATGTACTGCATTATATCTGAGAATCAACCCAAATTAAATGACTCCCCATTTCCTTCCCTTTATGTTTTCTATCGGTAATGCTATCACTTAAAGGTCACGCTCTTTCTCTCAAGCTTTATGTTTTTTCAGCATGCTTTGGTGAGGTTGCTGCTTTGCCAATACTTTTTCAGTCCCAGGTTCCAGATGCACAGCAGCCTCCGCTTGCGTGTTCAAGCCCCCTTGCCTGCAGACACGATTCCTCATGCAAACAAGAATTTGAAACCATAGATCAGAAAATTGGATGCAATTGCCTCACGGCACTCAGGGAAATGTCCATTTTGTGCACAAATGGGAGATTTTCCACAGGTAAACATACAGAGCAACTGGGAAAATGCCACCTGTCGTGTTTGCTCCGTGTGCCCACTTTTACACACACACACACAAATTTTGACATTTAATCTGTGCACACGTTAATATCCACATATCGTGGATATGGCCAATAACACTTTTTAAAGTGTCAGCTTAAGCTTGTGTTAGCTTTTGTTTCACAAGCAATGCACTTGCTTGCTAAAAGCAGACTAGGAAGACTTCTGTCGAACGTGGCAGAGCCAGGAGTGACGTTTGTGTGATTTTGACTACAGTACAAGCTGCCACTTGTGCCTTCACCCCATGGCACGTGGCAGAAGGGCGGCATCTCACAAGGGGCAGCCAGATGTGCCAGTCCCACCAGAGTGGGAATTTGCCCACCCCATCTTTTGCCAGGAGGTGACCAGTCTCTTTGCATCCCTCTCCTTTTTGTTCTGTGCTTCTCTCCTTGAAGAACAGGAAGTGAGGCTCCTTTATTTCCTATTTGTAAATTATGCTGAGGGACAACAAAGCACAGCTTGCATTTATGGCAGCTATGCTGCGCAGCCGTAATGAGGGGCTGCTTTTACCATAACCGGAGATGAAGGAGCAGTGAAAGCCAGGAGACCAGTTCGGGTAATTACAATGGGCGAGAAAGACATTTGGTTCTCAATGTACAACTCTGTCATCACTCGCCTCTCACCTTGCAGGAATGCTGTCAGCTGGTGCTAAGCTGCAGGAGAGCTCGTGCAGAACTAGCAGGGCTTATCTGGGCACTCTGGATGTCCAGCCCTTCTCCAGGGCACTCCCAGACAGCTCTGGCAGGGCAGGGAAGAGAAATGCAGGGGGTGTCAGGGAGGTGGCAGGTGATGGGGATGCAGCCAGGCACTATGGCAGCGTTTGTGCTGCTTGGTCACCATTTGGCAGAACAGAAGTAAAATAACTTTTATCTTGCTGGTCAGAGAGCACAGATCAGTGGCACTGGCTTTAAGCTGTTTTGGGGACTGGGGCTGTATTCATTCAGTGCTACAAATGCCATGTTAATAACTTCCAGTTATTCAGAACTGATCAAACTTGGAGCAAATATTTTGCAGAAGACATTTGAGGATGACTGCAAGTGAGCTCCTGGTCTAGAAGTGTCTGTGGAAAAGTCAGGACAGGGATCCTTAAAGGCTGATGGTTAAGAGGAATGAAAGATACACTTTACTCCCACCCTGACATCAAAATAAATCATGTGTTCCTGATTTTTTTCTGTTTTCTCATCTATCTCGTTTAGCCTGTTTTGCTAACATGGATTCATCCTTCTGCTCATGTCTGTATGAGGAGGGAGCCACACTCTGCAGGCTTGCCAGATTTTCTTGGCTCCATAAGACTTTCTAGTGGATGCAATCTGGGCTAAGAGAACCTGCCTCTGGCTTTTGAAGCGCCGTATACCAACTAGGCATGGTGCTGGTGGCTCTGTGGGTGTGCAGCAGGGCTTCATGGGCAGGAATCAAAAGTTCAGATGTAACATGAACTAGACAACCCCAGATTTCAAGGTGCAACTTTAGTCACACATTGCTGCATATATGCACATATAGTGTCTGTGGATATGCCACTATATATCCACAATATGTGGATATTAACACGTGCATAGATTAAATGCCAAAATTTCTGTGTGTATGTGTGTATAGTATATGCGTATTTATTTAATTTTGAGGTTGCATGTACTCCTCAATTAAACTGAAAACAAGAGGGATGGGGAGAACCATTACAGATGCATGCACAGGATGCCAGAGACACAGCAAAATTACCCTCTAAGCAATTCAAGTCTCCTGGAGGTTTGCTTTACACTGTAATTTAGCATTCCTGGTGTAAGCAACTCAGTCAGACCGACATTTAACGTCGATGGTTTGGAACCGTGGAGCCACTGCGGGGCTGGGAAAAGCTGGCTGCCACCGAGTCTGGCCCAGCCCGCTCCAGCAGGCAGCCCGTGCTGCTGGCAGGCAGCGAAGGCCCCGGCATCCCCCTCTCCAGCTGCAGGACAGGCAGCACGCAGCCGCCGGCCACGTGGCCCAGGAGCTTTCGGCTGGCTTTCGGAAGGGAGGAAGAGTCCCTGAGCAAACCGTGCCTGGCATTCACCGCGTCTTTTGGACTGGACGGCTGTTGAAGCTATCACACTTAATTATTAGTACACGGGTGGTAATTATTAGTAGCGAGTAACTATTAATTAGGCTTGAAAACCTCGTTGTGCCAGCTCCTGAGCAAATAGAGGTGAGGAAAGACGTCCCGGCCCCAAGCTGGGTGGCTGCTCACAGGGCGAGCTGCTGTGACTCACACAGGTGAGCGGGCGGAGGGGAAGCTAGCAAAAAGCCTTGCGAACAGACTCAGGGAGAGGACTGCACCCACAGGACTCCAAACAACATGCCAGCAACCAGGGGTTCCCAAAGCTGCCTCTCAGGAGCAATTTCATCTCAGCTCCGGGCTGCTGCTTGCTCCCTGCAGCTGGCAGATTGCATTACTGTCCCTGGAGAGGAATGAGCACATCCAGTGCTTTGAAACAAAGCAGTAAATAACTGCAAAATATAGTGAGAATATGTGATGATGTACGGGCGAAAAGCATCCTCTTACTGTGTTTGGCCTGACTGGAATTATTTCCATGGAGTTTTAGGGTGGATTAAGGACAGGCACTGGAGAATATGGATCAGCAGCGCTGTTTCTGGATTGCATCGCGTGATGATCTGAGGGGACTGCTTGCTCAAAGTTATCTCCCTGGAATCATTATGGTGCACACTGTAAAACAAGAAAATCATTGCAACCCATTTCTGTCTGGAAATGTTCTCTAGTTGCAGGAATCAGCACTAAAATCGGCATAACTCAGCTGTCTCAGGGGACAGCCCTGACCTTGACGGGTCTCCTCTGCAGCTGAAGCGAGGGACACCGGCAGATGCCTGTTCCCTTGGGGATCAGCATCTCCTTCTGCTCTGCGTCTTGTGTAGATTTCAAGTGTAGATCATGAAAAGGCAAATCCTCTTCAGGTGTGTGCTTGCTGGCCAGTTGTGAAAACCCTCCTGAGCAGAAGCCAGCCAGGTGGCATCCCAGCAAGAATCCTGGAAATATGTCGTTGTGAGCTCATTCTGCAGGGCTGTTTGGTCAGAAAATCCATTTACCCTATGCACTGATGAAAGAGTTGTGTCTGGATTGTTCCCTTAAAGCTTTGATTTAATTTATGAAATCCACTATGTTATTTCACCTGGGATTGTTTGTTCATTAAACATCAGCATCATTATTCTCAAAGTAATGGCATTTAAAAGGCATTGCCGTAGGGATGCCAAATTAGATCGGGGTCACTGCAGTGCCAGGCACTGTACGTGCACAGAAATAGCTGCCTGTCAGGGAGGATTTCAGACTCTTTTTCTCTTAGCCTCTTTCTACCAGACCTTCAGACGCTTGCTGAAGACTGATGGTGACTGCAGTAGTTACAGTCAGCATCTGGCTGACCGCAGAGGGAAAAAATCATGTAGAGTTGTGAGGAGGTAGAAACTCCCTTGCAGCCACGTATGGCTCATTGCACGTTGCTTTAAACATCCACCCTCAGCCCGAGCAAAGCTACAGCTGAGAAGATCAAGAGTGTGTCTCAAGCACTACGGAGAGCCCTGTCTGCTGGAGAGAGGAGATGGCCCAAGGGTGAAGTGCAACTGTGACCGTGCTGTTCTCCTTCACACTAGCAAGCACATTAAGGCACCAAGGTACCTTTTCACAATATTATGAAAGCCTGTCATTCCTGAATGGGCACTGAGGACATCAGCTCTACAGCATCTGCAGGATGACCTGCCATCTGTCACTGGTGACAGGGCTGGTGAAAACACATTGGGCTGCTTCTGTACCTTGTACTGTAGTGATCTTTACCGGATATAAAGGCATATCCAGTGAAGCACACAAAAGCCAACTTACAAAATCTCTGCCATTTTATCTGAGCCCTCCCTGTGCTAAGAGGTTTGCAAAGGCCACAGATTGACCGCTGGCTTTGAATATCCTTTGACTGCTATTAATCCTTCCAGGGTAATGGCAGGGGGCATTCCTCACCAGTGGCACACAGCTGTGAAGTTAAATCCGTGCAGAGGGATGCCTGGAGGAGCAGCCACGATACTCCACCTCCTGCAGGGACCATATAGGGGAAGGAGAGAGCTGGGCAAGCAAAGCTCTTCTACCTCAACGTGGCTCCCAGAGGGTGCCCCAGGTTGAGATGCTCCATGGCAGGTGAGTCAGTGGCCCTGACAGCCAAAGTTTAATTGACAAAATACATTTCATCCCTTCAAAAAGGCTGTGCTGAGCAGAAAGCTCAGAGGAGGAAGGTATGTCAGATGTTAACAGCAATTACAGTTTTTCCAGTTTACAGTGCTCACTTTTGTTCTGGTCCTAAGCCAGACATTTAGATGGTGTGAGCTAGTCTTGTATAACATTTGATAATAGTAGTACCCTATCTTAAATCCCAGATTGTGGTAATGCTGTAAAATAACTTATTGCTTGTTTCCATTTTGTTACTTTTAATTAATTTGGGGGTTCATGGATGTATCATTTTTACATTCTTAGAGAAGCTGAGGTGCTCTTGCTACCGTGTGGTGTTAACTGAGAAGCCAGTATCATCTCAGACTTCAGCTACTCATATTGCTGAGTTAATCTGTGCTGTAAAAATGCCCTGCCATCAGTAACTTCAGGTACAAAAAAAGTAGTGGTGAAGGTGCATGGGGAAATCTGGGCTCCCTCAAACTCCTTGGCTGTTGTCTTTCCCAGCCAGCACTGTACCAGGCCTCCTGCAAGCAGTGCCTCCCCCTGATGGCACCTACAGCCGAGGGAGCGATAAACTGCTCAGATCGCCTGCTCTCAAACTGCCACGCCAAGGCTACCTCTAGTGTTGACAGCAAAAGGCTGGCATGCTGATAAGATGAAAACCTGTCATAGGAGTGAAGCTCTGGCGCTGAGACCCTCTAAGTGCATAGTTTCACCTAGACTTCTGTAGGGCAGGGCACCAGTTCACTGTACATTTATTTAACTATGAATTCACACAAAAGGCTAACCAAGCCATGCACTATTTTTCTAACTGTACTCTCCACCTCAGCAACCAGCTATTCAGGGCAAACATCACTTAGCTGCAGTAATCACTGCAGCATCACTGACTTAATATGCTAGTTCAGTTAGCTGAGTGCTCTCAAGGCAGAGCAACGAGAATGACCTTTAAATGCCACAATTTGCTTTCAGAGCTATTTAGATGCTTCCCTGGCTGGACAGCCATCAAGAACAGCATTCACACAGCAAAACTCCCTTAGCAAAGAAGGCAAGCTTATTGCAGCAAATGAGGCAGATGCATGTGAGACCTTCGCTTTCCCTGGACTGTTTGCCCTGGCACCCGAGCAGAAGCAAATGCACCTTTGCTGGTAAGCATCGGCTTGCTGTGTAACCCAGTTACTCTGGCCAGACTCAGTGTGGTTTCTAGACAACTCCCGTCCCTGGTCCATGTGAGCTCTCACTGGTAGCATTAGCACACCTCCTATGCAAATGACTCTAATACACTCTTGGAAATAATTACTTGCTTACTTTTAATGAGGCATACTAATAAATAAGCAGATGCTAATGTTGTTGTTAACATAATGCTGATGTGAATGTGTAACTAACACCCTTAAGTGTAACTAACCGGTGACAGCTGGGTGAAGGAACTTCCAGTACCCCTTTCAAAGACCCAGTTTTTAAACCAGATATTGCCACTAAAGGCAGCAATCTTCTAGGCTTGCTCGATTGGTTATCCACACATAGTTAGGTCATTTTTCCCTTGCATGTTTAAGGACAGCCCAGGAAAAACATCAGTCTGGATCAAGCTGCCTCTGCCATCATGATTTGGCTGGTCTGGTCTTGACTACACCTTACATGTGCCGGAGAGGTAAGAGATAAGGTTCCTGCTGTAACAGATGCATAGGAGACATATAATAAGGCTTCCAATGGCACATAGACACTGCGGTTTTGTGTGGTATATAAGGCTGAGGTTGACTGAAGTCAGTCTTAGCCGACTAGGTTCTTAGCCTTGGAGTATCCCTTAACCATGCCTTGGATGCCGTAGTCCAACTGCTGACAATGTCGTATCTGTGCTATTTGATTCTCATGTTCTTATGTTGTGTACACTAAAACAAGGCATTTCATACTACAATGAACACCTGATCTGAATAAGAAAATCTAGCTGCTCCCAGGAAACAGCGGAACAATGCACAGTGCCACAGGAGCACCTGGAGAAGAGAATAAACCCAAACTATCATAAAGGGATACCAGGATCCATTCACAGGGATGAGGGACTTGAGGGACAGGAACATGATCCAAAAATGGAAAGAATGGCTCCAGATAAGAGCTCATTCTATAAAAGCAGGGCTTCTGCTGTCCTAGAAGTGATGCAGTTAAAAATGGGTAGATTAGACAGCATGGACCTCTTAAGGAGTTAGGAGATTTGCTATCAGAACAGGTCTAGATGCAGCTGATGATGATTAAAGGCTGATGACTTCAAAGTAGCACGAGGCCACCCAGTGCTCTGAGCTACATCATATGAAAAGCTCAGTGTTAGTGGACACCTTTAATTGAAGCGTTGATTAGATGGCTTGGGTGAATGCCTTGTGTGATTATTCTTTTCTGTTCTTGACTTGCTGTCATCTGGAGAGCAACAATTCTTCTAGATTATAGCAAAAGTGATCATGATCAGCTGTCTTGTGAAAATATTTTTTCATCTTTAGCAGAACTCTCTCAAGGTTTGGTGAAGGCACTGAAGAACACAACTGGAAGTTGTGTTGTCCATCTCTGTGGTTGAATTCATCTGTCATTGAAGAGTTACTCCTTATTCTCTGGTGTCATCTCCTTAGCATTACATGTGTTCACTGCAGGACTGAGAAAAAAAATTCTGTTGCAGACTCTTTCCCTTTCCTTGGATGTATGTCTCTGCTCACTCATCTCTCTCCCAGAAAACTAGCTGAGACCATCTAATTGGTTAAATAGCAGTTATTTGAAAGAAAGGAGGTACCCATCACACATGCTATACTTCTATAATCTTTCATACTTCCTCTGCACCTTGTAATAAGGTATTTTATGGAAGCATTAGGCCACAGTTCTATAGCAGGAAAGTTCCTGGAAAAACTATCTTCTCAAAGGAAAATGGTGGTGGTATCTTACAACACTAGTCGCAGAAACTGTGTTTGCGCCAGAGCCTGTGCCAATCTGACAAACTTCAAACAGAGGAAATATCCCTATGGCAAGTGAATCAATTTGATTTTTTTTTTCCTATAGGTTTTCCCATGGTCCTTCTGCCCCGTCTTTTAGGTTGTTTGTACTGGAAAAGCATTTTGATTAAAGAGTGCTGGTGGTAATTCTTTCTGCCCTCACATGCAATGCCCCCTGCAGAGACTGGGACAGAGGTAGGCAGTGGAGGAGGAGAATCTGGAGGTCAGGATAAACCCAAATTACAACAAAAGAACTAACAGGACCCATACACTGGGACCTCTGCACCAGACACACTGGAAAATGATCCATAAGGGAAAGAACAAATTCCACTTCTTGGAAGGAAAATGTCTTCATTTTATCAATATTCTCTTTTTTTGCACAGACATCTTCACTCTAACTAACCTGTCAACAGGCTTGCTGTACAAGATGAGTAGAAATGCAGTCGATCCCAAGCTTAGAAAATCACTGATCTCTATCACTTTCTCAGTTAATTCTGTGCTGATAATGGCTTGTGTCTCACTGCACAAAAACTTCATCTTGTATTGAGCTGTTGCTTAATTCTGCCTGCCTCCCCTGACAGACAGAAATAATGCCTTCTATGTGAAACAAGCCATTTCTTGCTTAAGGCCCAAGTCTTGCAAACATTTAAGCTGGTATTTAACCATGCTCCTGTTCCCTGTCCTGTTGACATCAAGGAGAGCTGTTCAGACAGGGAAAACAAAGTATTTATTGTGCACTGTAGCAATACCAAGTTTTGCCCTTGTTTTTGCTGTCATTCCTGGCTCTCCAGAGTGCCTGTGAAGGCAGGACTGTACAAGCATAGATGATCCATGAAATAAGCTCTGAACAAATCAGGGAAAGTTCAAGTGTGCATCCTTGGCCTCTGCTTTAAGATGCTTCTTTTAACAGCATAGCAACAGCTGTTCAAAAAAGCACAAGTTTTCTTTGCGAGAGGGAAGGTTTGTGTCAGAAAGACCGAATCATTCAGCAAAGAGGCAGGAGCAAGCTCGGTTACAGGGGGCTTTCGTCTCTTTCTTCCTCCTGGTGCACAGCAGTGCATTTCTGATGACTTTTTTTTGGAGCCTGCAGCATCGTGGGGACAGACGGACGCTTCAGTCCCAGCTACTGCTGAGTGAAGGTCGCAGCCCTTGGCTGTGGCTTGGAGGCTTCTAGGCTTCCTGCCTGCAGCACAACAAGGAGGCAAAGCCCACCAAAATGCTTTTCTGGCGTGGTTTGTTTGATATAACAAACCTAGCTGGAAAACCCATGACATGGTGACAGGCTGTATTAATACAAGTGGGGGGAATAGGAACACGTGAAGGCTGTCGACCATTGGGGTGTCCCTGGGCATGTCTGAAGCAGGTCACAAAGGACTTGCCTTTGGTATCGACAGACCTCTTGGAGGGTGAGGTTTGGGAATAAAGCTGGAATCAGCTTTAATTCCTTAAAGGAGGCTGGTGTCCCTTCATCTCTGGGGACTTCTTGCTTTTGTTTTGTGTTGGCTGTTCTGCTACGTGGGTTAAAGCAGCAGACTTCATGCCAGCTTCAAAGAGGAGATGAGGAAGGTGGGCTTGGATGGGGCAAACTCCCAGGGCTCTGCAGCAAGGGCAGGGTGAGCATTGATGGCTGGTGGGCAATGCACAGGCACCGTGTGCTTGGGGAGCTCCTAGCTGACCTCACTGTGCAGGGAGAGAAACCTGCTACTGAGCTCCAAGGTAAGTGCAGGGTCTGTCCCCAGAAATAGTTACTCCTGCAGTTCAGCTCAGTTTAGTCTCTTTAATCCTTTACTCAGCTGCCTGTTGAGAAGGGATAAAACCACAGAACAAAGCACTTTATAGTTTTGCAGGGGGTTGATAAGGAATGGTGCCTTCATTACAAACATCTACCCCAGAGGGAGACAGGTCACCTCTACAGCCCCACTTTGGCAGGGAAGCACCAGCCGTCCTCCAACCACATTGCTGCCAGTATAGGAACCAAATTTGGATGTGTTGTCTTCTGTTTTCTTTCCAAGCTGAACAACACATAGATACAGATGTACACTTCCAGGCTGAGACAGTTGGGGTTGTTCAGCCTAGAGAGGAGAAGGCTCCATGGAGACCTTATAGCGGCCTTTCAGTACCTAAAGGAGGCCTACAGAAAAGATGGGGAAGGACTCTTTTTCAGGGAGCATGGTGACAGGACAAGGGGTAATGGTTTTAAACTAAAAGAGGGTTGGTTTAGATTAGATATTCGGAAGAAATTCTTTAGTATGAGGGTGGTGAGGCACTAGAACAGGCTGCCCAGAGAAACTGTGGATGCCCCATCCCTGGAAGTGTTCAAGGCCAGGCTGGATGGGGCTTTGGGCAACCTGGTCTAGTGGGAGGTGTCCCTGTCCGTGGCAGGGGGTTGGAACTGGATGGTCTTTAAGGTCCCTTCCAGCCCAAATCATTCTATGATTTAACAAACAAACAAACAAAAACAAACAAACAAAAATTATTTATATAAATGTTATTGAAAATGTATATTTGATGTTTTTCCCACAACCATATCTTTTCTCTCCTTTCCCTTACTACACCATGCCATTATCTGTGTGGAAACATATGCACTGGTACAGTACCTGCTCCTATAGACATGGATGATGTTTCAGACTGCTTGTTCATGGTGTTCATAGCTTGCTTGAAAAACAGTCCTGTTAAACTGCTCTTGGACACTTGATAAGATGGTACTCTCCACTCAGTTCAGGCTCAAGTATGTTCCTCAAAAATCATATCTAGAAACTTCAAAACATTCTAGGACTTTCTTATACACCCTCTTGGGCAATTCAGATCTTTACACTGACTGTGTGACTAGGGGCGACATCTGCAGTAAACCAGGATCCAGATTTTCTCACAGCTAGTAGGTCTGAAATGTGACTCCTTCCAGCTATTTAAAAACAGTTAAAAATGAATGGGGATGCTAAAAGTGTTATCGAGTCAGGCAGCCTGTAATCACTGCAGCCTCACCATGAGGTTTTTGGCAACTAATAAGACAGGGATGAAGGCACTGGTTTAGACCACACACTTATTCATAGTAGAGCACCCTGGTACCTCCTTATACCTGAGGCTGGGGTCTGCACTCAGCTTCCCAAGGGGCAGGAAGTGCACGAGGGGTTGCAGACAGCAGATCTGGGTCTCTGCCATGACCTGTCTTTAATAGCTTAAAGTGGAATGCAGATGCTGTCTTTTTTCGGTCTTAATAATAAAAATAAAAAATCAGACTGACATAATAAGAAAGTCCAAATTTTGAAATAAAGTTAAATGAGACAAAATATTCCCTGTGCTAAATCAGTCAAAAGGGAAATAAGGCTCTAAGTTCACCTTTCTGTTTATTATAAGACCACATGCAAAGATGAGTGACAGGCAGTGGCCCCATGCTGTTGGTTCAATAAGACAAGTCTTTGTATCTCTTATCATGTTTAATTAAGGTCTGAAAAACTTGTGGCCAACAACACTTGTCATGGTTGTATTCATTTGTAATTAGCATGTCAATCCTTTCTGCTTAACTGGCTGCCAGTCTGAAAGTCTACAGCAAGCCACAAAACACAGATTTTGGATGCTGTTGGCTGTTAAGTCTTTTATGCCCATGGTGAAAGAAGAGGTGCCCTCCCCAGAGTTCTTCATAAATATTCGTGACTGTGCCTCTGCTATTGTGTCTTGCTCATGGAGGATTTGATTATTCATTTCTGAAAGAAGTTTTAAAACATCTGGAAGCAATTACCTTGCTTTCAGGGCTTTTTATACCTGATTTTTTTTTTTTTTTGGCACTTCAATCAATTTCATTCAGGCACTGGGAACTCTGAAGTACTCCTTGCTGTGTATACCCCAGCATGGATGAAACAAAACATGGGGCTTTGCTTGCTGCCATGGGGCAGGCTTTATTTCATCTTAAACCTTAACTGCGCTCTTGTAGTGCTTCTCACACATGACTCCCCATCTTTGATTTCTTCAACCTTCTTCTTGTGTGAGCCCGGACTGGCCAGAAGATCCAGCTTGCAAAACCTTGGGTCCTGTAGGACTCCTTGAAATAGCAGGGCTGGAAAGGTAACAGCACATTATGCTGGAGTCCCAAATGCTGTAGGGAGCATTCTAGATGCCTGTATGTGTCCTCAGTAACTTCTTACTCTCATCATTCTCTTATATTTTGATTTTTATTTTACCTGATACTTATCACATCAAATAAAATGATTAAATAATGTAGAGAAGAAAATTTAAATAAAATTACTGAGAGATTAATGCTGAAGCATGGCATTTCTTCATATTGAACAGACTAGATGAAAAAAAGGGAAGAGTATTTTCATCAAAAAGATTATGAATACTTCTAACTTTCAGCCATACAAATGGTAGAAAAGGAATAACGTATGATACAGAGCTCATTCTCACTACTGTTTGAATAAAATATCTATCTGATGCAGAGTTTTGGGATTTGAGTTTTTCTATTCATCTAATTCAGTGGGGCATTCTTCCTCTTTTAAAAATTTATTAATACTTATTCTGACTGATGGAAAAAATGCACCTCAAAGTATTATCTTTACATATATTTGTATATGCACATATACTCGATTACCCAGTAAGTGCACTTTATAGCACATGTGTATACGTATACATTTCAGCATGCTTCTAGAGGCAAAATCACAAGAAAAAGTCTCTCATCTCCTCATCAGCAATTTGTGCCTTTGACCTGCTTCTAATAAAGCAAAACAGTGCAAAGGGTTAAATGCCAGGTCTGTTGGAGTCCACGCTGCTTCAGCCATTAGTTTCTTGCAAGGCCAGATCTGCACTCCACACACCGAAATAATGGCTTTCCAGTGTGGGTTTGGAGCCAGGGCTGATACCGAGCAATCTGTGAACCTTCCCCCCAACCCCTTTCTGAACACTGCTATGGCTTAACAGCTTGAATGGATTGTCTCTGTTATTAGAAAAAAATAATAATGTAAATTGCCACTGCTTATGCCTATGTCTTGTGTTTTCTGCTATTGCAATATATCAAAATTAGAAAATTTCCTTATTTGCATATCATGTTAATTGGACGCTTTTATGCAACATATTAAATATGACTCTCTAGCTTTATCTCTAGGAGGCAGAGCAAATATCCCCAGATGGAGGGTAACACAGGGCACTTTGCAAAGTGCCTGAGTTCAGGAGTAATTTGGAAAAATGCTGCCGTGTACCCGAGACTGTAATTCTAGTTCTTACCAGAAGTTTTTACCTCCCCTCCCAGGATGGGAAAAGTTGGGGGGGGGGGGAATGTTTTTGCTACACATCCCAATTCCTGAAACAGTTCTGTGTAAAAGCTAACAGGAGACAGGAGAGTTTCCCTCCTCACTGCTTTCTGAGAGGCCTCAGCATTGTGTTTGCCTGTGGAATGCAGAGTACATCTGCTCCACATCAAAGCTGATTAGGCATTTCTCTACCCTCTGTCATCCTGTATTTTCAATACATTCCCTCTCTTTCCATAGTTTTCTTTTCTTTTCTTTTTTCCTGGGTCTTGGCAAGTTTCAAGGACACTGAAAAATTCACCATTGCATGTGTTACAAAAACAAAGAAGATGTCTAAAGCAAAGAAGAAGTCTTTGTTATTTGAGGATCATCAGAACAATTTCTGATGAATTCTCGGCACCCTTGCACGTGGCCTGCTTTACTATTGCTGTTATTGATATAATTTCCGTATAAATTCTCTTCATCCACTGTTTATTTTATTAGCTTTTGGTGAGCTTTGCTGCAGATCTCCAGATGGATCACAGTTTAGATTACAAAGGTACCTCTAACCCTGCAACAGCAAACTTTGGCCTGTAAAAAGCAAATTTTTCTTTTGTTTACAGTTCAGAAGGTGCCAAAATCCACACAAGTGTGCGACGATCCTCAACAAAAGTTGACTCATCAGCATACCGCACGGTTACTAAAACGACATGCTGCTGAGCTCTCCCCTAACACGTCGTCGTCTTGGAAAAAGTGTGTGGGCGATTTCTGCTGTATTTTTCTTGCAGGGATGGAGCCAAAGGGTTACTCAGACTCGAGCCTAACTAGTCTATGAAGCAGCAAGTGGCATGGAGTACATTTAAAATGTCAGATACATTTGTCACCTGGTTGGCTCCTGGGTCGTAGCCCTCTTTGCCACCTGGCTTGGGCACGGGGGATCACACCCTGCTGCAGGTGCTGCTGGGGCTGCACAGGTGTAGCTGGGGACATCGATATCTGTCCCACCAGCATGGATGCCAGCCAGCATTATTCCTTCCTATAGCACAGAAAAATATGTAACAGCTTTGAGCATCAATTTTGCTGAGCTAGGAGTGAATTTGGCTTCTGTAACTGACGTAGGTAATTAGAAAAGCTCTGAACATCCTCCCTAACAGGTCATCCCTGCTGAAAGCTGCGGTGTGCTGGCTTGTTTTGTTCTCTGTGTTTTCACGTGAGCCTTTCAGTACCACAACACAACACTGATGGTCACAGCAGGCCCATATTTTGGTCTGTTTGTAAAAGGTTCTGAGAGCACAAGGTCTTTTTCTTCTTCTCTTCATGCAAACTAGCATGCTCAACCTTAACAAAGTCCCAAAAGACTTCACTATTTGTCCAAAACTCCCTTACCCCTTATATGGATTCTGGCTACCCCTGCTGGTTCACACAAATTCTGAACACCTGAATTTCTCCTGGTCAAGACCCAGATCTTGCAGGCATTGGTATTTTGCTGTGCTCAAAGGATGCATGAGGAAGGAATTCGGTGTCTAACATATGGAAGATGACAAAGTCAGTAAACATCTTGAAGAGGTGGGAGAGGAAGACACAACTTTAGTCTTATGCAATGTCTTGGATTATACTTTGGCATAGGAAGCTCAAGACAAAATGCCCAGAAGGATCAGAGCTGGGCCATACTTCATCCTGCCCACCTTTTATCCTATTCAGGCTTTCTGATTGCTAGCTCTCTCATCAAACAGACTTGAGCCCTGGTCCTTTCTCTTTCCCTTCTGTTGCCTTCTTGCCTGGGAAGGTTGCCCACCAGTGTAACACTTGGTTAGCTTTCAAAAGCTGAGCTAGCATGGCATGTACCATTGCAGCACTGTACAGCTACCATGGAGGAGAAATTTGTGTTTCTTTCAGGATTTATCTGTGGTGTGCTTTTTTGTAATTCCCACCTGCATTACATTTTGTGCCGCATTTTCCAGTCTGCTTTTGTTTTCAAGAAAACATAAATGCTTTGTGCCATCACATTGCTTTTCCTGTCTATCATTAGAGCAGCAGTAGCCAGTGGGATTCTACCCTGGGTATTCACTGAATCTGCTCTGCACTCCTCACCACTCTGCCTCTGAGCTTGGGGAAAATAAACCCTCCTGTTCTCCTTAGCCCATGAAAAAAACATTTCAGTTTTAATTTGCTTTTTAGGTTGTTCTGCTCTCCATCCCACTGCTGGCTTTACAGAGCACAGATAGTTAGAATATGCCATCTATGGGCCTGAGGAAGGCTTGCAAGCTTCAATAATTGGTTATATAAGGCAGTTCTGTTATTTAAAGAAGGAGTCAAACTATATATTTCATTGAAGATGTAATGGTAGTTGTTTGGAGGCAACTCCCAGCCTCATCTCAAAACACTCCTATTCTAAATATAATTGGCATATAATGTGGCATGGCCACACAAATGCTTCCTGCTAGGAAGCAGTTATTGATCGTGTCCTATTCAATAGCACTTTACAGCTGGAAAAGAAAGAGCAGGGGGAAACAAAACTCACCTGATGCTTTTTTTGAGTAAAACACCAGTATGTCATCCATATGGATTAGCAGCTGACTTCACTCAGTTCCCACCAACATCCTGGCTTCTGAGCCAGCCTAAGCTTGTCTCAGACCAGAGCTGTCCTCACTGTTACTCCTCTTAAAGTCATGTCCAGGGATAAACAAGGCTCATTCAGCTGGTAGCACTTCTTTAAGCTGCATAGCATTTTGTTTGGTAATAGGATGCCAGAATAAGACCTTAGATACAACTAGCAGGTGTTCTGAGCAAGCCAAGCTTTTCCCAAATGTGCCCCACAGGATGAGCAGTGAGAAATCTTGGTAACAGTATTTAGCCAAATCTGGGCAGCAGTGAGACGTTTAGGAGGGGACATGGTCGGATTCAGGACGTTTCATGCTGGAGCTTGCCAGGCATCGGGGGAGCAGGATCCGGCCTCGAGCCAAGGCATGCACTGGAGCAGCAGGCCGGCGGATTGCAGAGGGCTCCAGGCCCACGGACCGGTCAGTGCTCCACATGGTTCATGGTTCATTATCCGTGTGCATGCTTTTAGCACAAGGTAATTCGAGTTAAACTGAGTAACTTGAGTTAGCTCTCAATGAGGTTAGCTCATCAACTCAAATTATGCCATATTTGTGTTGGGCTTCGAGCAGGCGGAGGGAGGCTGGCTCTGCAGGAGCAGGGGCTGTGGTAAGCTGGCATGGCCTCCAGGCCGGCCATTTTCCTCACCGCCTGGCGGCCCAGCTCTCAGCCACACGTGCCCACCAGCAGGGACACGGCGTGGACTGCGATCAGCAGAAAGCGCTTCGTGTCCCAGGTTGTGTAGCGGCCACCAGGATCCGACCCAGTGAGACAGCAACTATATTAGCCAAATTTAGAGCACTTGGTGCAGGCCCTGAGATTTATATTTAGCATCTTCTGACAAACGAAGGGATGTTGTCTGTCCAGCACCTCTCAATGGAAGCAGCTTACTTAGGTTTTTAAACATCCTAGGCATTCAAATCAAAGAGGACAGCTGTTACTGCCTCCTCAGAGGTTGTCTATCAACAGCATGTCAAGCAAAGCATTTCCAGGAAAAGGGTTGTTGCTTTGCTTTATAGCTTGCCTTAAGCCTGTGCAGTTTGTTCACCAAGGCCAGAAAAGTCATTCCCAGAACAAAAACACACATAGATGCCCCCAGATTCTCATGCGGAGCAATAATGCTCAAAATATATATCCTAAAAAATATTACACAGCCACACAGTAGAAAATGCAAACAAGTCATGAGATAACCGCTGGCAGGTACTTTACTGTGGACACAAGACACCAAGAATAAGCAAAGGAGGGGGGCCCGGGCCAGAGACACTCAACCTTACCATGCTACAGGCATGAGCACCCTCTGAATTAAATCCGCTGCTACTTTCTTGACTAAGGCTCACTTTCACTGACCTGCTGGTGTGGCTCACCAGATGCTCTCTCAGAGCAGAGGTGGTGCAAAGCCCAGATGTCCTCCACAAGGTTCTATGTTGTCCTTCACAGGAATACTGTCTTTGGGTCAGTGGCCTGGAGAAATACTGACTGAGTCAGTTATAGTGATTAAAGAAAAGAACAAGGCTGAAAGGAGAATGTTTTAAGGTGTTTGTTTCTACAAATAGTGAGCTAATCTTCAGGGGGCAGCCACTCTGCACTCTCGTTTAATTGTTTCTGAATATACATGTTCCTCAGCAAAATGTGATGTTGATTCTCCTGAAGTCACCCCTGGTGCCTGCTCACTTGCTTACCACAAATGCCACTGCCATTTGGCTCATCCCATACACTTACAGCTTATCCATCATCTTTGACTTGTTCCTCCTTCCCCTTACGTCCTCAGATGCTGGCAGTGTCTAAATCGTGCCAACTTTCTGCACAGCCTTTTACTCAGCTCATATGCATACTCAAATATTCAGCTTTCTCTAATCTCCTGGACAGCTGGAAGCTCTCCTCTAGGCTCATATTACTTTCTTTGCATCCCTATCATGGTTCCCACTTCTCAACAGCATCAAATACACACATTTCCAGAGCCTTTTTGTAAATAAATAAAGGAGCTGGTCTCCCTCTCTGGCTACCCACCAACTTCCTCCTCATGGTATTTTGTTCATCCCTGCAAAGGCTGTTAGCATCAGCAAAAGAGCAAGATGCAGCTCAAGGAGCTCCAGGGATAACCACAGGGAGACCCCTCTGAGCTGCATGTGTTCCCCCCTCTTGTCTTTCCCTAATGGTAACTCATAAAAGGAGGAAAGAGAGTCCAAGGAGGATCTCAGGATCTATCACAGCAGTTGCTAGCAACTGTTTGCTCAGACCTGTGACTCGAGAGCCATGCATTTGGCTTGAAATAACATTGAAACATCCCCAGCGGCAGAGCTGCAAGGGACGAACGTCATGCCATTGCTGCGCTATGTGGTTTGTGTGCCAGCTTAGCACCGGCCTGTGCTCCTGCAGAAGCCAGAAGTTAACTGGCTAAAAGGGTTCCCCATGTGTCAGTTCCGGCTTCCCCTCTTTTATTCAAAATTTGCTAGATTGGGTAGTTTACTGCAAAACTCTACTTTTTAAAATTTGCACAGTTAGTAGAAGTGATGGCTACAGTATTCCTGTTTTTTGTTTTTTTTTTTTTTCTATTACACCAGGTGCATAATAATACTTGGATTTCATTCAGAGAGAAACATGTTTCTGGCACATGTGTTTGAAGTAACCATCCCAGCATTTATGCTTAATTCTAGTATTTTTCCTGTGAGTTGTTTTAAGAAGACTGAGGAGGGCAGAGTCATAGTTTAATAGTTACTGTAGCCTTCCCAAGGACAGAAATTAGGCATAACCCTACACGTGTGCTTTTAGGTGGGGTCCAGGAAGGCATAAATACACAAATAAATAAATAAATAAAAGAAAAAGCTAATATTTGAGACTCTGAAGATTTTTCCCCAGTGGCCCACCTGTATCCACTCTACATGCGTCCTTCCAGATGTATGCCCTAAGTCTGATACATGTAAAGCATAAATCTAAACCATATGCTGTGAACTGTTGGGCCTGACAGTCTAAAATATCCAAGAGACCACAGGATAGAAATCTCATTACAGCCTGATGGCTGTTGTGCAAATGCTTTAAGTTAGTATTTTATCCCGACTCTAACGATCAGGGACATCGGCTTGGGAGCAGAGTGCTTGTGTTTCATCCACTTGGCAGGAGATGGCTGTGCATCGCGGCGCGTTCAGCGCTCACGTGCTTTGCTGTTTGATCTGTGGCTCGCTCCGTTCTCCCATCACATTGTGGCAAAAGCGAGAGAAATCCAGCATTTCCAGCTGGCCAAGCATACAGCTGATGAAACTGCAGTTGATTAAAAGAGCAGTCCTTGGGCGCACAAAGCAATTAACTCATTCACAAGGCGATGGAAGGAGTAACAGCAGCTGAGACGTGGAGAGTCCCCAACGTGATGGCTGGGCAGGGCAAAGCCACTCGTGGCTCTCTCCTCCTGCACTCCCAAATCAGCTCCTTCCATGACAAGGAAAGAGAGACGTAAAATTTGGGGGGGTTAGGGTGTTACCTAAAATGATGATTTAATTTCACTTATTTTGACATGCAGCCTGTCTCATTTTACAATTCATAAATGTGGACTTTGGTCAGACGGTTCTTGCCACCTAACTCTGAGCAAGCTCTGACACCTTCTTTTGTTATTTCCAAATGAAAAAACGGTGGAAATACTGCTGTATGTGGAGAGATTACACACAACCTGTGATTTCAGAAGAGCTATGTCTTCATCTGGTCTTTATGGAGGAGAAGTTTTGCTGCTTCGGAAGCCATTGGATATCTTCTGCTCCAGGCTCAATGGATCCAGGTGGTACCCAGGGTCTCCCTGCTCCTCTCTGCTGGGTTCTCCATCTGCTCAGTAAGTTTTACCAGGTGTCAGAAACTCCAAAATTGTCATTTATCCTTACGCACAAGGACAGGCATCACCTGCAACACATGCACCTGCTTCTGAGTAGGGAACTTCCCTGGTTCACCAGGTTTCTGCCCACCCTTCCCTCCCGTGCTGTGGTGCCTGAGCTGGAGCTGCCCCACAGAGCCTGGTTCAGAAGCTTGCATCATGCTTGGTGATGGACGACTCCGAGCCCCTTCAACACATCAGTGCAAGTCCGCCACCAGGCAAAGATGAAGGCTTGTGCCTCGGGTGTGCAGTAAAGCTCCGCTCAGCAGAGTCTGCGTTTCCCAACAAAGTCAAGGAGAGATGGGCTAAGAGTTAGTTAGGTATCTGCATACGTTTAGAGAGCAAAACACCAGTCTTTGCCAACATGTAACAAAGTGCATTAAGTGTTTCATGGACATAGCTTCAGTGAGAACATGCATAGAAAGTACTGGAGCAGGCAAAATTGAGTAATGTCGGTCTCAGAGAAAAAATACTAGGCCAAGTGCCTATTTGAAATTAACAGCAATGTTGGTCAAAAAATCTCCTTAAATCCTCTGGAGTCAACAGAAAAGAGGCTCTGGCACTGAAATGTCTGCCAGATCAGATTTCACCTCTGAACGGGAAGGTTGCTTTTGGATTTAAAAGGATGGCCCATACCAAAACAGGGTAACCCAAACGCCCTTTTAAAATACAAACTACTTTTTACCATGCTGCCACTCTTGGAAAAAGACTGGCAGGTGGGAATCTTTGTGCAACGCGTGCCTGGTGCTCTCCTCCCTCGGGCCGCCGGTGCGCGGGGCTGGCGGAGGCAGGAATTCCTCCGGCACGTCTGCGACGTGAGGCTCCTGGAATTCGCATCCTCCCCGAGCCTGCTTTAGCTCACTGCCCCGGCGTCTTGGCACCCGCCTGCTGTCCGGGAGATAAGAGCGCCTTCACAGAACCAGTTTTGCAATTACCCACCTTCTAGGTTTTCTTTCCCTGACCTTTAAAGGGATGCACCGGTTACATGCCTTTGTGCAAGAGCCAGGCTTTCTGAGAGGTGGCTGTTTCAAAGGGGCAAATATGGTCTTTTTGTAAATACCGTGTCAGGCCCACGTAACTCACGATTTATTTATAACAGTCCGAATGCACACAGTGGAGGCCGGGGCTCGTGTTGCACAAGAACATTAATCTAAAGCATTTCAGAACTGTGAGTGAGGTAGATAGCTGCATTTTTGAGCAAGCTGCAGAGCAGTTGTTGACTTTAACTTTCTTTTAAGTTTCATGAAACATTTTAAACTGTTCAGTGCTTAGAAGAAAATGATAAATTATTGCAGATGAGCAGCCTGTGAATTGTTCATAAAGCATCTGGTTTGGGCACCCAAAACCCAAACTGGCCACCTAGGAATGAGGACAGAAAACTGTTTTGTGATGTTGAGCGTATCAGTTTGTCCCCACATGCACTTAGACAAGTATCTGAAGCCTCCTTCAAAACCTTTTCAGTTCACATGAACCCACAGGGCTCACCTGGACTGGACAGAAAACAATTTCTGCGATGAAATCTGAGAGTGTAGCTTGCATTAACAGATTAGAGCTGAATATTTTATATTTAGTAGAAGCAAAGAACCAACTCATTCTTTTTTTTGTTGTTGTTTTTTGTTTTGTTTTGTTTTGTTTTGTTTTGTTTTGTTCCATTGGGTGTTTCCTGGCATTTTACAGGCCTGAATGCTTCTTGAAATTCTGTCCCTGAGACCTTTGGTGGAAGCAATAGAGATTCCTGCTCTATGTGCTTAAGACATGAAAATGATCAAGGTCCTTTCTGACTGCTGTAGTTCCAAACAAATTCACAGCATTTACCACATCCTGAGGCAAAAGCTGGTATACCAATACCAAACGCACGAGTTAAAAACAGTTAATGACCAAACTGCAAAGCACTTGCTTCACTCTGTGCTTTATGGATAAGCACATATAGCCGGGTCTTACTTTAAAAAGCTCTAATGTAGCACACCCCGCTGATGGGGCTGGGAGCACATGCGTCTTCTGACATGGCCTGATAGTGTTTATCGAGACACAGTGGTGGGAAATGCACTTGATCCTCAGCTGTCACTTTCAAACCTTCTGACTTTCATAAGTGGTGGCCAGAGTCCCTCTGTGATTTTGGTTTAGATTTACACATCAATTCTTCTTGGTGGTGGAAGTGTTTTAAAAGCTGCAGATCCTCCAAGAGATTTCCTGTGGCTGGAGAGCTGGCTTTCCTGAGACTAAGTGTAACAACAGTGTGAAAAACTGCTTTTCTTCTGCACTTTTCAGAAGGGCAGAGTAAATCAGAACCACCAAAGGGGTGTTACAGAGCCAGTGCACACAAATGCAGAGCCAGACTCATTCAGTATTTAGCCATCACTGAGCTGTTTCTTCTTTCTCTGACAAAATAAAGTGT
The DNA here is from genome assembly GCA_013399115.1 of Anseranas semipalmata. NCBI lineage: Eukaryota > Metazoa > Chordata > Aves > Anseriformes > Anseranatidae > Anseranas > Anseranas semipalmata. Next base: position 635,786 of record VXAA01002389.1, read on the forward strand.
TTTGCAGCACTGTATCGACCCTCCCATGAATAATCCAGAAAGCTGCACTCCCTGCCGAGCCTGGGGGTAACTTCATTAGTACTCACCACATCTTATTTGAATTACACATACGGCTGGGTGTTTAAATTACAGGAAGACTTTGTGTTTAAGAGTTTCCGCATCATGCTGAGGCTTGGGAAAAAAAAAAAAAAAAAGTAAGGTTTGACACATAATAAGGATTGATGTGCTACTTCAAATGCTGGTGTTGCTGGAAAGGAAGGAACTTCCACAGGAAGAACAAGGGAAATTATACAGGAATCAATAAAGGCTGCTAAAAATAGTGTTTGACTTATCTTCCATCTGAGTCAAAATACCTCACGCAAGGGACACGCATGCTATGTCTTGGCTGGTACATCCAGACTGCTCTTACTGGTGTACAGGTTGTCAGGATTTCCTCAGAAGTCAATGGATAGAGACAAGTGTCTCTAGAGGACTGTTCATCCCACCTACTTAAGGAACTGCCAGCAAAAAAAAAGGAGAGTGCTGTAGAGCCTACCTTTTCCCTAATTACCATCAGCTTCACATGCTTAAAGTCAAGCATGTGCTTAATTACTTTCCCGGAGAGAGCATGGAGAGCTGAGCACCTGGCGGGACTGAACTGCTAGCTTGGAGGAAAGCAAAGAAATGAGCAAATATTCTGGATGAACCTGACAAGCAAAACAGGGAAATGGGGAGAGCTTGCCTGCAAGGATGACTAAGTTGCAGGCTCGGAAGTGTAATAAGTCCCAAGAGAGAGAACATGATTAGTCAGGCAATTTACAGGTAATATGCTTTCATCATTTTCTATTTAGCATTAATTTTCTAAAACGCCAGGCGGGAGCTTGCTCAGATGGGAGGAGTGAGGCAGCGGATGGGGCTGTGGCGGCGTGGGGCAGGGAATGGAGCTCAGCCCCAGGCCTCTGGTACTCCAGCATCACTGCTGTTAGCCAAGGGGCCAGCGAGGCCTGGAGCCAATGTCAGGGACAGTGACGGGTGTATGGCTGACATTTGGGGGAGGGAGGGTGTCAGTCCACTTTCTTCACGTTTGGGAGGTTCTTAGCATTTCTACACCATGGGTGCTGACATATCTGACTAGCCAGCTTGATCTATCAATTAGATCTGTTTTAAGCCTGTATTTATGTGAACACCGTTAAAGAACAACAGATTATGTGACTGGAGAATACATTAGTACCCAAGGTCCCTCTGCAAAATGTGAGAAAAGATTGGGCACAATTAAGGAGGTTTTTGCTTCTAAGACACCATTAAAGCCTATTACACAAACTTTCCTCAGGGCTTTCTACACTCCTTAACGGGGTTTGTGTGAATAGATTGAGAGCAGTACAAGGCCTTAAATTTGAACATTATAGCCTGTAACAAGTCACAGAAAGTTTGTAACATCGCCCCTGTTAATCAGCACCAGGCAAACATGTGCAAGAAATAATACCCTCCCTGCATGCCCCCACCTCCAGTTTCCCCATCTTCCAAACAAAAAACTGCAAGAGCCAACAGATCTGTTCTGGCTTGTTTTGTTTCACTTGATGTTTATTAAAATGCTGTGTTTGCAGTTTATATTTCTTGGCACACTGTTATTTCAATGACACTTAAACAAGAACAGCAGATAGACTGAGAGGGTAGCTAGATTCATTCAGAGTTTTGGAATGATCCTCTGTAGTCTTATAGTCACCGATTGCATTATCTGTGCTATTTATTTGCTTTTGTTTTACTTACTTTGGACAGTAAAAACAAGCTCAGCTGTTTCCCTTTGTGCTCTACTCGTTTCTGCTTTCAGTTTCTCAAGTACCAGCAGGACAAATATGGTAACATCCAAGTTAATCTACCAGGAACAAATGTTTACAACCCAAAAGAATTGTCTACATGGATGTTTCAACTCAATAGCAAAAAAAAATCTTTATTAAAACAGAGTTTGTGATGTGTGATTTTGTTTCCTTCTCCTCAACAAAACCAGCACTTGGTATCCAAATTCCCTGGCACCAACGAGCATCCCTTCGGAGGCTGGCCAGCCCCCAGCTGATCAGCTGCTCTCTTATTCCTATGAATTTTTGACAGGGCGGCAGGAAAGAGCACCCACAGCTGTTCACAGGTTGGTAACATCCAGAGCATTCCTGAAGGCATTAATTCTGGCTTGGTAAAGCCCCCTGTTAAAATCATTGCCATTCCTGGCACTAAGCACGCCACATCCATATATTTAACCTCTCCCACCCACCAAAGAGTGTGCCCATACCCAAACTGCTTTCTGGGAGCAGTCCCTGGCCCAGGACCTCTTTGGAAGATGCTCTTTGGCCTCAGCAAAAACCGTGCCAGGAGCTATGTGAACAGTTTAGCAATGCTTTGCAATTGTTCAGCAATCTGAGCAAAACTGGTTAACAACAGAATAATCAAGCTCTGTCTCCTGGGAATGGACCCTGGCATTGTTAGTGGTTGCATGCCTGTATTAGCAAATTAGCATCTGCATGTGACTCTTCTTCCTGCAGCCTGTTGAAGCTCACTTTGTGTCTCCTACCCTGAGTCCCAGCCTCATCCTCTTTGGTCCTGGAGCTGGATATTCATAGCCAGGCAGCACAAACTTGGTGTCATCCATGAAGTGCATGGACTGCATAAACTTCATCCCCATGCTCTGTCTTTCAAATAATCTGATTAAATCATTAACTACAATCATCCCATCATGGGCCTCCACTCACTTTGAGTGTTCTTGATAAAAGAGCCCTTTTTATGAAGAACTGGGCATATGCAATTCCCAGGCGATCCACAAAACCTTTTCCTGAACTCAGGACCCAAAATTCAACTGACTTCAGGGGTACACAGCAGGGATCACAGCTATGTGGAGGCTCTGTCTCCCTGAATACAGGCGTGCCTTCATGTGTTCACAGTTCAGGCTCCAGTTGGAAAACATCAGCTGTAAGTCAGGCAAATTCATCCTCTGTGAGCCATGCAAGGCTGCTTCAGCTCTGCCTGTTTGCTGAAACCAAGCTGAGATGAGAAGGCAGGAGGCTTCCTTTCCCATATCCCAGCAATGATAACATTTCATATCAGGTTTCTTTTAGGAAAAATATACTATGCCTGCACATTTTATTTGGATGGAAAATTATTTTTTTCTGACTATTTCATCTTCATAATTTCTTCCATTACTTGTCAGTTTCTCTTTTTCCGTCAGCTCTGAGAAATGAAGAGTTCTTCCCTCTTTATCACTGGAAATGAACAGCTATTCCATGTGAGCTTGTGCTTCACAAAACAACTGAACCTACCCCTCCCCGACTCACCGAACACTGGATATTGGGTCTCTTGGGTGCAACGGTGTTTCCTCTGTTCTGTCAAGGGTGGAACCAGTAGTCAAACAGCTGACAAAGGTCAGTGAAATTTTTAATGCTGTTGTATATAAAATCCGTCGTACTTCCAGGGCAGGCCCTACTGTCAGCCAAGAGCTCCCTCGTCCTCAGTGGGAGCCCTCCATATCTTTCTGGTTCTCCACTGGGAAATACAGGCTACCCATCTTCTTACCAGCTTTTCTAACAGTAATGGAAGTTGGAGTGACAATTAATCGCTCCTAGGTGGACCTAATATAGGCTAATGTAAAAGCCCTAAAATAAGGCAACATGTTAACCACAGGAGAGCTTTTCCTTCCCCTTAAAAACAGAATTGGGAATGTACTACACCACACTGCCCAAATAGGTAGGGACATGGGAAAAATGGTCAGAAATTACTGGGACTCGGCGAAATGAACAGAAAGCATTTGGAAAGTATGTGGCCTGTGACCTGAATGAAAAAAAATCTTCGATTCAGGCAGTGACAAGATGATGCACAAATGCAGATGGAGAAGAGAGGAAGAGGTCTGGGGTGATATGTTCTTAAATGCAAGAGGAAAGTCTTCTCGTGGAGTGGGGCCTGGCTTCAAAGGCTCAGTGTGAAACCTGAGGAGGTGAATACGGCCCAGTCTGAAGTCCTACCACTGTTGCTGAGGGTGACATGAAAGAGCTGAACAAGAGGTTGCAGTCAGTCACAAACAAAATACCAACACAGACGTGCTACTAGTAACAGAAAAGCTCAGTCCGAGACTGGAAGTCCGATGCTATTGATCCAAAAGTTAACACATATCGTGAATGAAAAGGATGAGGGCGAAATACCTTTGGCTTCCTTTTCTAGGAAGCATACTCATATCACAAACTCACTGGGTTGTTCCCAGCAGGGGAAAGAATGAGGTGAATTGAAATTGCCCATGCTGAACGTGGAGAAGAGCGACTATGGTGAATGCTGAGGGAAACACAAGGTGCCACACTGGTGCTGTGCCAGAGGGTGCCTGGCCTTGGGGGCCGTCTGAGTGCCATCAGCAACCTCAGAAGGAAGCGATGGTGGCAAACAGAGGAGGCAGAACGTGGGGGAGCTGAAAGCTGTCTACTGCTACCCATCCCCACTGGGAAACAGATCTGAGGTGCTTTGTTCAAAGGGGTGATGCTGGGTGAAATCTGAAGCAGTCAGGAAGAAGTATATGAAGCAGCTTCAGACAAACTCCTACAAGAAAAAAAAAAATAAATGAGAAGGACTCCTGGCCTGAATTTGATGTTCTTTCTACATATGGGTTCATCAGCAGCCAAAGTTGTCCTGCAGGCAGTGGAGGCTCTTCTGCTTCACACTGCTTTTCCAGCTTCTCTGACAGGAGATAATGACTTGCCAATTGTGTTAGGCTTGTTAGCAGTGTAATTTCGTATGTTTTAACTTTGCTATTACTATGTCTGAGACCTAAATCCTGGCTTACCAGTCCATGTGAACTAACTCTTCCTGTTGTAAGAAAACACTTGGCAGTGTATTAAAGGGAAAAGATACCTTTGGGATTGTTTTTCTTTTTTCTTTCTTCTTCTTCTTCTTCTTCTTCTTCTTCTTTTTTTTTTTTTTTTTTTCCAGGAACATTCTTCAGTCATTCACCTTGAAGCTGATTTAAGCTGGGAGACTTGCTCCTGCAACCTGGCAGCTGGCTTAAAAACTAACAGGTTGTAAGGTAGTGCTTATCTTCTCAGGAGTATTCAAGTCACATGTGACAAGCTCAGTGACACAGAGTTCACTGTTCTTGTTTTATATTTATGCCTGTCACCTACTCCTTCACTTAATCTATTTCCAGAATACCTACATTTGGTAGCACATTTTCTGAACATAATTTGAAATAGCAAAACCAGACATTTCCCCTAAGACTCCCAGGGAAGAAAAATGTAGGTTTTATCACTATTAATTCTTAGCTGGCACAATTTTCTAAGAATTATTGTTTGCCTAAGAAGTGGTTTTGAGGCAACTGTACAATGTAACTTAAAACATGCCGCACATTACTCCAAATCTTACACTTGTTATGAAAAGAGAAGACTAGAATCCAGCCGAAGGATACTTTGTACTCGTGTTGCTTATGGCTGTTTTATAGACAGCAACCTTTCTTAGGAAGCCCAGTCACTCAAACCTAGCTGGAAAGGACTAGTCTTCCAAGCAGTTATTTGTAGTCAAAAACAAATAGTAAACATTGATCACTGCTAATGAACTTCCAGCCCAGAGGACCTTGAATCGGCCATGTTTCTTTCCGAGTTGCCTGAAATGATACAGTCCATTTCCACAGTTATTGCACTGTAAGTAGAACAACCGTGCATGCAACGTCACTCAGCTTGTAGCATCTATAAAGGGATAGGAATGAATACAAAGGAAAAAAAAAATCTAGGACTAGGACCAGTATATAGTGCCACTCTTCTTGATATGCTCTTGTGGCTTCTAGCAACTGGCAGTACAGGGTTTTCTAGAGTTAAGGGATGAATCTGCTGCTCTGTGTTTATTAGCCCTGATAGCCTTTCTTCCATGAGTCTAAGTGCTTTTGAACTAATTTAATCTTTTAGCCTTCACAGCATCCTGAAGCATCCCACTGTTTAATGATGTGTCACACAAGAAAAATACTCTCTTCTTTGTTTTGAACCTACCGTATGAAAACACCATCATATGCTTCCCAGTTTTTGTATTATGAGAAGGTGTTAATAATTACTCCTTGTTCACCTTCTTGATTCACTTAATAATTATATAACCTCTCCAGCTTCTCCTCTTTATTTTCCAGATGATGGTACAGAACCTGTATCATACCTCCAACCATCCTTGGTGCCCCTTTCTGCACCTTTTCTTATTCTGCTGTGCCATCTTTGAGAGGTGGGATTAGATCCATGCGCCAGATATTCCAGATTGATGATCACTGTGGGTTTTTATAATGGTATCGGTGGAGCTTTGCTCTTCCCCCCTTAATAAACCCTAGAGTCAATTTGTCTTTTCAACTACTATTGAGTGCTGAACCAATGTCCTAGGAGATGGCTCTTTTGGAAAACAGGCACTATGTATCTGCAGAGCGATTACTCAAATTGCCTTATGTAGTCCTTACAGCATTACATATTTCATACTGCTTTGCATTAAAAATAAAAGAGTTTTTGTTTGTTTGTTCGTTTAAAGTGCAAGCTTGCCAGCAGGAACTAATAGAGACCCCCTACTAGACACAGCCAAAGCACCTGAAATAGGGCACTGAGTGTCCAGGGGAGCTGCAGTGATCAGCCTGCCTCGTGTTCAGGTTCCTGGCCTTCGCTGGCATAAGGTCTCGTCTTCGCTTTCTTACGGCATTGCCAAAAGTATGTGTTCAAGCTGAAATCTTCCCTGGGTGCCTACCTCAGGCTAGTTTAGTCTTGCTGGGAGTTGATTTCATTTGGGGATTCTTGTGGTTTGGAGGGGGTTGTTTGGTATTTTTTTCTTTTTCGTTGTTTGTCTCAGGCAAAACAGCTTCTCCGTTGCCAAGGAGGAGGCTAGGGAATGTACCTCTTATCCATATTTGAAAGAAATAAATTATGTGCCCTTTCATTTGGAAATTATTAATGACAGTGGGATTTGAGAAAAAGACTGTATTTGTGCAGACAATTGTGCAGTGTTTTGTTGAGGAAGAGACTTCTGGCATCTCCACTGGCACGCATCTAATTTTTTTCCAAACCCTTAGCCTGTGAGGAGTCCTAGTTTGTACAAACTTCCCAAATTGGAATGGTTAAATTTGCAGAAAACCCTCCCCGAGTGAGGCATGCTTAGCTCCTTGCAGGTGATGCTGGGCACAGACACCTGAATGGGGTAGGAGGCCTGCCACTGCTGTGAACACCAGGAGCCCCAGGTAGACCCAGCCTTGACGGAAAACATCTCCAGATTGCACTGGAAGAAACAACCATCAGTGCAAGGAGGAGAAGGGAAGTAAAGCAGAGGAAGTGGGGAAACTCGAGGGAAACTGCAAGGGAAGAGCAGGAAAACCAAGGTTCACCTTGATGCAAAGGACTGATATGCTTTGATGAGGGGAGTTGTTGGTTATAGGGTCCTGTATTGTTTCTGTCCTTCAGTATGACCTGAGCACATCAATGCCTGGCTCCAACCAAGTGAGTTTCCAGCCCTTACCGAGAGCACCCAGCTTGGGCTCCCTCCTGCCTGCCTGAGTTTCCACCTCCAGCACCTCAGATACCAGCAAGCTGGATCCCTGTTCTGCAGGTAGGAGTTTTCCTAACCTATTACAAGTCTGAAATACGAAGCAGACCAAAACCAAATACCGTCACTCCTCCCCTGACACACACACAAAAAAACAGCAATCAAAACCAGTCAGCATTTTGCTGACTCCTCACAATCACCCAGTCTCCAGAGACTGTTTTCTTTTGGCACCCAACATCAAGAATAACGTCAGATCCTAGCCAGTCATGTGGCGCCAGTGCAAAGTGAACAAAAGCCAAGGCAGTTATGGGAAAAAGGCCATTGTTCCAAAAAAATGTAAATGATGTCACTCTCCTCCTTAACAGCATCAATAAAATATCCTTTCCAATGGCAAGTGCTTCTTTCCGCAGTTGCCTGCGGTGAGGGTACAAGGCATGGATTGGATTAGTGTGCTTCGCAGCGGCTAGATGTTTATCATAAAACACCACATTTCAGTAAAAATCCCCTTCCCCCTTCAACATTGAGCTGAGCAGCACCGTCCCCTGAAGCTGGCAGGAGATGTGAGGGCGTATGGACAGCAGCAAAGGCTGGAGCGTGCATGTTCTCGGAGGGAGGAGAATCAGTCGTGTGCCTCGTTACCGTACTTCCACTTGTTAGCAGTCACCATGTGCATTATGACATCTGCTAGAAATCTTAATTATGGGTTGTGGCCCCACTGGAGTAGGCCCGAACAGATGTAAGAGTTATGTTCCTAATTATCTTAACACCTTTCCAGCGGGGTGTCATAAACACAAGTTAATTAAGCCTCGTGCTAGCCCTGTGATGCAGAGATAGAAGTATTTTTTTCATTCTGATTTACAAATGAAGAAGCTGAAGGACCAGCTCACACCTGCTACTCAGTCCTGAAGCCCAAACCCTCTCCTTCTGACTTAACCACTAGGTGCCTGCCCACCTGGCAGATGATCGACACATTTTTACCTGTTGCTGATAAAAATAACAAACAACATCCTGTGCCCCTGCCAAATCTTAAGAAAGTTTTCTTACCAAGATGAAAAACATAAGGAGTTTCAACATTGTCCATATTTCTCCCCACCTTGGTGGCCTAGAAATGCCACCAACGCAGGCTGCCCCCTTTCAAAAACCCAAGAGCCAGCCATTGCCTTGCCATGGATGCGCTCCGAAAGGCACCCATACCCATATGAGTCATTAGCCAGGCGAGGGATGACTTAATTGTATGAGCCGTGTCTCCGTCATCGCCCAGCACTTGGACCTTGTGATGCTTGCAGCTACAGATGAGCCAGAGAGTGAAAGTCAGACCTGCCTCCCTTGTACCCTACAGGCCAGCCTCACTGAACTGCCCGCACAGGGGTAGATCCCAGCCAGGATGAAAATCTAGACAGTGGATGACAGCTATTACACCTATGTCTTGTGAAAGACATCCTGGGGAAGCTGCAGACACCCTGCAGCGATGCATCCCAGAGCTATGTGTATAGGAGGGCTACAGGAAAGAGCTGACACAACTGCAGAGCTGTGTTGGTGCAGCAAAGGTACACCAGTCAGGTGGACTTTGGGCAGGAAAGGGCAGAATAAAGCTCCCTAGATATCCTACTCTCCCTCCAAACCTTCACAGGGAGGAGAAAACTTTAGCCCCTATCTTGGAAGACTTCACCCTTCCAGCCCTCGTGCCACCCCGCCATGAGCTGGGTCCTTCAAGAGCCACCCAAATATTCACTGGCTGCTCTAACCATGGGGAAAGGGCTGGAATCAGGGAGCCTGGGGCAAAACAGGCTTGGTGGGCATTCGCTCCTTGCCTGCAGGCAAAGCATGCACACCAGAAAGGCCAGGAAAATGTACTCTAACTTCCCAGCCAAACAGCTATCTCTTTCCACTGGCAAACATCCCCTGAAATTGCATTTTATTTTTCAGATCAGTTTCTGAAAGGAACAAAACTTTAGATTTTCCAGAGTTGTTGAGGGAATCTTGCACAATAAGATGGAGACATCACAAAAAGGTCTTTAAGGTGACCCAAAACAGACGCATAGAAATTGGGATACACAGAGTTAAGCAACTAAAAACCCTTGCCTTGAGTTCCCAGAAGTCCTTGCTAAGCAAAACTTGCTGATGATCCTAGTGATGATAAAAATCCCAGACACCAGCCCTCAGTTTGGAGGAATCTCATACATTAAATTCTCTCTCTTTTATTTCACAGTCTGTTTATTGTAAAATCTCTCTGGTAAACTGGCCTATACCTAGAGTGCTGAATTCAAGCACCTTTTGTTTAGAAGTCTTCAATCTATCAGGGGAAAAAACTAGGAAGTCTATTTCATTCAAATTTTAATCCATTGATTTTGAGATTAATGTTTTTATTGTGTATTCATTTATTGTGGATTTAGAGGAATTAGCAAAATTGATCTCAAAGACACCTAAATTTAGGAGCAAGTGCTGTAGCACCATACTGCTCTGTAGTCGCTGTACCATTCAAAATAGTATCTAAGAAAATACACCTTGACTAATGTGTGAATTATTATGAAGCCATTTTTACAGGTGTCTTATATTTTGAAGAAAAACTTGTCATTGAAAACTGAGGCCTCTTTGTTGAACTGCTCATGCTGGTGAGCTAGTGGCAGACCCATACTTAGGGGGAATGCTGTTGAACAGATGGGATCACTGTTTTGCACATGATTCTGGAATGCAATAAAATTGTTTGGTTCTGGGAAAGAGTTTTTCCTCCCATGATACTATTGAAGTGGCCAAAAGGCCTGATTCTGAAAGCCATAATCCCACAAGTAATCCTCACTTGATGCTTCAGGAAGACACGAATTAAGAAAAAAAAAAAAAAAGCATAGGAACATCACTTTTGCAGAGAAATATTCTTATTTCTTGATATTAAGAAGGGGCAGCTTACTTTGCAAGAAAACAGACACAGAGCCTACGTACATGGCTAACAGCAGAAACGCGGGAAGGAAAGTATGTAAATGCCTCGCAACTGACAGCCTGTGATGACTTCAGCACACTGGGCTGGAGAAACAGTTTCAGGAACATTCTGCGAGATTTCCCTCTTCAGCACCTTGACCCAGCAGTCCTTAACATTTCACATCCCTTTTTGCCTCGTGGAGGATGGAAGCACAGGATGGAGGTTAGACCGGAGATTACAAAATTGGACCCTTCATTCGCAGAGGTCAGGGAAAGGCACTTGGCTGAAAGGCTTAGGGACGGATTCTTGGCTGGTGTAGTTCGTCCTGGCCCCAAAAAAGTTGCAGTGAGGCTCTGCTGCTTTGCACCCACTGAACATCTGGCCCTCAGCCTGTGGGAAGAAGGATAAAATGTGCCTCATGCTTCATGCATTTCTAAGCAGCTGCTTTGAAGGACTCCTCACATGGGACTGTGTGCTGTTGCTGAAAGCTCTGGAAAGGATTGATTGTGCACAAACATTTCAAAACTTCAGCGTTTACAGGGCATGAATGCAGGCTGGAAGAAATCTCTAATGTAGTAAGCTGCTTTTTGGCAAATCTCTTTGCAAATCAGGTGCGTGAGGAAGAGATTATATTCAGTCCCAGACGATTAAGAGCTTCACGGTGCCTTTCCATGAAGGATCTGCTTCACTAGTTCTGACAAGATCAGGTGGTTCCTGCCTGGTACAGCTATGTGCAGTGGTCTGGCAAACATTGGATATATTTTGCTATGTGAATACGTGTGACCTCTCCCTCTGATTTTTTTTTGTATGTTTAATCATTACTATTATCAGGAACTACATTTTCAATCTGTCTTTATCTTAACATGGTAACTGTCAAAGAAATCTTGCAAAGAACAGACTTAAAAAGTCATCTGATAACATTTTTTTGCTAAGAAGTTTTCAGCTGCACTTACATTTTTTCAGGGATTCAAATCAGGAAGCGAAGATTTGTATACTGTAGGGCTCCCATTGCTACAACAGTTCCTTGTTATTTTTCCTTACTAACAGGTAAGATACCTCTAACCAATTCTGAGAGGGCTTGACCTAATACCTAGACATGATACCTTATACATTTCTTAAAGCTGAAATTCAGGTATAGAGAGGTAGTTTATTTATTTGTTGCTGTCCCTTTAGTCACTTTCCAAATGGAAGTTTTCAAGAAATTATACTTTTATTAAGATTTTGGTCGTTCCTTCCAGTTAACTGCATCCCATGCCAGGCTGAAAATCCCTCTGTGTTTTTCTGAGGAACTGAGACTGAACAGAAGTTGTACTTTCCCACCTTGTTACCAAAACCCATGCTTCAGCTTCCAGGGCTAAAAAACATGTTGGATGGCATTCCTATGAGTTAAATGGATACCCAAAAGAGAATAGACACAGTTTGTGATTGAGAAGAATTGCAGAAGGATGCCACAGGACTGGTTTCTCTGTTCACTAAGCCAGTTAGATAAGCACTTGGACCACAAGCAGAAGGAATTGTATCTATAGCAGCTTTCTCATATTGGCATTAAATTTTAAAATTAACAGTACTACTTTCCTTTCAATTTCTCTAATTTAATGAAAATCTGTTCAGCTTAAGTCCTTTGGAAAGTTGGTAGCTACTGCAGAAAAGTTACTCCAGTGTCATTGTGTTTTTACAGCCCATTCTAACTTAAATCACAGTTTCACACAGAAAGGTGCTTGGGAAAATAGAGGTGATATCAACTACATAAATTACTTGATTGTACAGGACTAATTAGAAGATGTATCCTGTGTTTGCCAACTTACAATTATGCTTCAATTTACTGTAGAAGTAGGACCAAGTATAAAAAGGGACAAAGTGAAGCATCCTTTATCTTGGGTGAAGAGAAGCAGATGGATGCTCCTGCACACCAGGCCTGTGATCAGTACAGTCTTTAAATCAATTATATATTTAAAGTATTTGCAGTCATCATTCTAACTTCATAAGTAGCTGCTATCTATACAGCAACTTTCATCTAGAGACTTAAAGAGTTTTCTACAAATTAACTCAGTGTTTCTTGAACAGCCATTGAATGTCCAAAACCCGCACTACCAATCAGTGAAATCATCTGCTTTGCCAGAACCTCTGCTTTTTTTATTTCTCTTCTTCCTTCTTTTCCTCAATTAGCCTCTGTTACACTTACTATCAGGCCATAAAAGCACGCGATGGCCAGGGAAACCTTGCTGTGCTATTTGAGGTGTAAAAACTACAGTACCCGAAGTTGGTGTTGATTCCAATGGTCCATGGTAAGGAATTACAGTGTAAATGAAATGTTTATCCCATATGGAAGCAGAAGGACCTACCCCTGAACAGCCTGTGGAGGATGAGTTCTATTTTTCTGCTGAAATGAATGGCACTTGGGAGACAGTCTTGCTTTTTCTTATTTTTCTCCTCAGTCAAGAAAGGAAAGACAAGAAACAAAGGAATAAAGAGGGAGAAAGAGAGAAAAAATATCATGGAATTCAGCAAACAGGTGTGCAGAACAAATACAGTTTGAATATTTGAATCTTCTGTGGGCAATGCCCTATCTGGGCGATTCATATAGCTGGAGCATGCTTTGGGGACAGAATTAGGAGCACAACCCTCTCTCCTCCCTCCTCCCACCCCCAGACTCACCTCTGCTAATCTGATTTACCTTTGCCATTCTCGTAAAGCACTGTTGCTTTTAACCCCAATTCAGGTGTAATTTGGCAAGAGGACGATCCATCTGATAACCAACCCTACTCCCTATCTGATGATGCTTGCCCGGTAGGACCATGGTGTCTAGCAGCTTTTGTTCCCCAATTACTTGCACGCTGAGACGTGTAAATATGAAACCAGTTATATAATATCCACCAGTGATGTCAAAGGGGCAAATCCACTGCTGACACAACAGCGTGCTGATCCATCCACTGAGCCTGCACGCAGACAGCACGGGGACCTGCACTTGCGCCCGGTGGCCATGCACACCGGCAGCACTCACGCCGCTCCCTTCCCAGCGTTGTTTCACCACAGAAAAAAGAATTCTGCTCTAAAACACAGCACAGGGCTTTGTCTGGCTTTCTCCAGTGCGCAAAGCCATGTCCTGGTGGTGCATCACGCCTGTCGGGAGAGGGAAGGTGAGCGTGGCTTGCCCCATGTTTTTGGACAGGGCTGTCACGCGCGTCACCCTGAGACCTCTCAGGGCATGGTGGCAGTGCCAAAGCCCAGCAGTGGGGTGGGGATTAGTGTCGTGGATAAGCAAAGAAAGGAAAGGATGTTGGTAGCACAGAGCAGCGCTCCAGAGAAATGCCGGGAGCTGTAAAGGCAAAGGTCCATCTCCACCTTCACTGGTGGGCGCTGCAGTGCAGCTCAGAAGGTGAGGTCACCTCAGCTACAGCTCCAACCGCTCATCTTGGAGAATTTTATAGTACTCAAACCTCATGCAAGAGGGTTCCTTGGCGTATTTTATAGCAAAGTCACTCAAGAGGTTTCCTTGATGCTTCATCGTTCCAATAGAGAAGAAGCATGGAGTTTCCCCACCCCTGAGAGCAAACATCCACCTCTCTTTTCTCTTTTTCCTATTAAGTGAACACACAGCTCTTGAAGGCCAGAAGGCAAAAGCTCTTAAAAGGGAAGAAAAAGAAGACATTTCAGGGACAGGGGAACAGCAGTGGTCTCCCATCCTGGTGCAGCCGTCACTCGTGCAGTCGGTGGCTTTACTCTTCCTGCCACCCCGTGGGCAGCCTCCTGTGCCGTGGCAATGGATGTCCTCTGCCATTGTCCTCTGCAGCCGATGAAGCAGAAGCCATCCTCGCTGCGGCAGGAACACCGCTCCCTGCACACAAAGCAACAGTTTTCATCCCCGCTCTTCTCTGCTTCGTGCCGTGCTGCGGTTTGCTTCACATTTAGAGGAACCAGAACCAGTCTGGCGTTGCAGCAGCTCCCCCAAGCCCTCAGGACTTACTATTTGTAACTCCTGCAAATTCAGTGAGGGGAGAGGGGGGAAACGAATCGCTGGATGTGAGCCTGGGGTATTTTTCACCTCTCAGAGCATGTAGATAGATGACTGTTGTTAGTACTGATGAGGCACACAGCGAGTCGGAGTGAAGCCCTTTACACACTGAAAAACACAATTTAATCCCTTTAGGTCAGAAACAGGGCAAACAAATTACCGATTACCAAAACAGAGGAAGATTTAAAGAAATAGTTAAGGGAACGTAGTACCCTTGGCTGGTGACAAGAAAAAAAAAAAAACAAAAACAAAAACAAAAGGTGCCTGAGTAATAGCAGTTAAATTAAAACCATCTCGGTGGCTGAAACATGGCAGGAGTTTGAGGAGGAAAACAGCTGCTAGGAGCGGCAGCGCCCGATGCAATGCAGGGCCGGGCGGCCCTGGAGCACGCTCATTTTGGGTTCCTGCTGGTCAGTGAAGAAGACGTCGCTGCTCGTTTCTGAAGCTGTCCTCGTTGTGCCTGAGCTCTGCTCGGGAGATAAAGGTTTAAGCCTGAAAGTAATTAGGAAAAGTAAAAAACCATGGTGCGTCTCAGCAAATTTTAATAGACTGAACTGAAGCTTGGTTCAAACCTAATATATTCTATATACTTATGATATTGTTGTATTTTTCTACTAATTAAAGCATGCAGTCAGGTTTTCATGCTCTGGCCTTCCACTCTTATGTCCACCCATTTTAGCCTCATCAGTGAGCTATCCAGAGACCAATCATTCCCTGGACCAGACTGGGTAAAAATTGCTTATATTAATTTACATAATAATGGATATTTAACTCTAATTGGATTTCATTTGAATAAGACACTTGCATTTCAAAAGTCTGTTCATCCTTACGTTTGAAGTCATGGCAACATACATTAAAATCTGAACAAAAATAATTGAAATTAAAATGTTATTCAGGTTTGCTGACAGATTTTCTTTTAGGAGGAAAAGTGATCAGCTAAGAAAAAGCAACAGAAAGCAAATTTTGTTGAAGTAGTTTGAAAACAATCTTTGATAGCAATAGCCTCTTTGTAGGTGCAAAGAGCATATTTCTTCGTGTCAGTGTGTTCCCCATGCTTACTGTGATGTTCAATGCAAAGTTGAAAAAGCTGACAGGAGCTGAACAGCAGAAAGGCGAATAAAAAGAATGAGAGGCAGCAATCTAGCAGTTCTAAATTCTTGTAGGATAGAAGAAATAGAAACAACATTAGTTCCACTCCCAAAATACAGTAATTTGTGTCCTCAACCAACCTGCTAGCTTCAAAGACAGGGTAGATGAGAAGAAGAGGGCTGCGTATTGATGTGGTGGCGGTGGTGGAAATATGAACAGGACCTTCAATAGCTGCTGTCGACGGGGAAGGGAAAATGGAAGTCCCCTTAGCCCCACTGGTAAATCAGACTCTGTCTCGCACTTTGAAAAATGGATCTTTATTCTTTATGAATCCAGTACGGCTTACCTGCTTTTATGTCATCAGAAAATACATATTTTTTTTGTTCACTTTTTTGAGTTCCCCTTCTGGGTACAGACAGCTTGGTAGGCTTTATTAGCTCAAAAAATCTTTATTAATAAAAAAGAGATGGTAATGATTTTAATAATTTTGCACTCTCTGAAAGAAACATAAAATAAAAACTCCAGATAAATATAATACGCACCAAATTTACTAAAGTTAATGTTAAGACTAAGATTACATTGCCTATTGACTGCCAACTGCTGAGAACCGAGTTTCCCTAAGGAAAAAAAAAAAAAAAATCAAAACCAAAATGAATACGGATCGTTCCTTCTTTGCGGCTGCGATTTTGAATTCAGCCGCACCACCACAGGCCTGAAAGCCGCCAGAGCGCTCCCGGGGAACAACACCCCAGCCGCGGCCAGCGCTGATGCCCCCGCGGGCGTGAGCGGCGCCAGCACCCCCCGACGAGGCCACAGAGCCAGCCCGGTCCGCCAGCTGCCGCTCAGCTTCACGCCCGTGAGCTGCCCTTCAAGGAGCGGGGCAGCCCGGCGGCTCCAGATGTTGCTCCACTACAACACCTGGGTCCAGCTGCCCGGACTGCAGCGGCGGGACACGGCCGAGGCCCGCCATCACGCGCGGGCGGCTCGGGGGG
>VXAA01002389.1:652718-715555 GCA_013399115.1 Anseranas semipalmata
GGGGGCCCCGCGCCCGCCGCCGCTCGATCTTTTGTTTCGCCGCCGGCACCCCGGCGCTGAGTGCGCGGGGCAGCCGGGAAAGCGCCGCCCGCCCCGGCGCCCGCCGCCACCTGAACGCCACCTGAACGCGCGAAGGGGCCGGGGAGGCTCTGGCTCGGTTGCACCGGTCCCGAGGTGCGACCCCCGGGTCCCCGTCCCCTCCTCTTCCCTCGGTACTGCGCCACGTGAGCTGCGAGCTCCGACCCCGGCCACGGGCGAGGGGCCCGCGTGGCTGGGGAGGGCCCCCCGCCGCCCCGCGGGTGGCACTGGGGGCGCCGAGCGAAGGGAGCTGGAAGCGGAGGCCGAGCTGCGGACGCCCCGTCGAGGGCCCGCGGCCAGCCAGGGTCCGCCGGGCCACAGGCTGTTGGCAAACAGTGGCCGGCGGTGGCTTGGCTTTGGGGGCTTGCTTCTGCCCGCGGGGTGGGAGCGGTGAAGAGCTCTGGCACGGGGCCGTGCGAAGGCATCGCGGCTCCGGCGAAACCATCGTGCCCTCGCAGGGTCAGTGGCCGTGCTGCCCGCCTCATCCCGCCGGTCGTCTCGATGCAGCCGTCTGGAACCAGGGAATCGCTTTTTCGGATTGGACGGACTTAGGGAAACAAACAAACAGGGGAAAAAAAAAAAAAATCCGACAATGCTTTTGGTAGCTGTACAGCAGTCAGCCTCTCAAACACTCGGCTGCCTCTGTTTTGTAAGCACGAGGCCTGTCCCAGCCTGCCCGAGAACAAGAAAGTTGAGTCCGAGAGCTGGCGGCTGAGCGGAGGTGGGCGCCGAGCCGGAGCCGAGCTGGAGCCATCGGGGGATTCGCAGCCTCCCGGAGGCCGGGGCAGCGGGAGGCCGGGGGCAGGCTCGGAGGAGCCGGGTGCGGGAGAGCTGCCCCTCTCCTCTGTGGGCTGAGTCAGACGTGAGGGAGCCCTGGAAAATGAAGAGCTGTGGGTAAATAAAGAGTCCGATGGGTGATAGTCTGAAAACGTGATTCTTTTTTTTTATTCTTGTTTTTTTTTTTTTTTGACAGCCTTGCCCGTGTTACGATAACCGGCCGATTCCCTCCTTAAGGATTAGCGGCCAACCAGCTGGTGTGCTGCATCGGTTGCCATTCAGAAATGGCGCCTGTGGAAGCTGACCAAACTTTTTCCAGCCTAGTTGAGGATTAGCTAGACCTGAATTTTACTTCTCTTCTCCAAAAGTTCTTGAAAGTTAGTTTGTGCCCTTAGCTATTGGAAGGAGAGAGTTTATCAGATCCTTAGTACCATACCGGATGAGACGCTTCTTTGGCAATCCCCATTATCCTTAAATCTCATGATTTCTGATGTGTGTCAGAGGATTATTTTAAAAAGTAAATGCATAAAAAGGGAAGGAACGTCTTGGCGGCTAAACTCATTCCGATTTATCAACGTCTTTCTTGCACAGAGTGAACGTGTGAGCTTTGTGGGTGATGGGGTTACAGCTGGTCTAAACCAGCTTGTAGCTTTCCTGGACTTATCCTGACCCATCACCCCAGCTGGGAATGTGGCCCCAAAGGATGCTGCTGCTCCCCAACACCTGTATCCGTGGGTATTTTGATGCCTTGTGATTCTCCCAGCAGGAGCATTCGGAGTGGTGTGTTCTCTGGCCACAAATCTTTGCCAAAGGACTAGTTTTGTGGAGCTGTGTAATGCTTCTTGGAGTATGTCAGGTCGACTTTTTTCTCTGGGTAAATGGAAGGTGCTTCGGGAGTTTCCTGGTCAGTGTGTTGCAGTAGGTACTGAAGGGGAAGATGGAACGTGAGCCCTCTGTGTGCATTTGCTCTCAAACATGGCAGTAATTGTAATTGCAATAGTCTTATGCTTTAAGAAGTCATCTTCCTTCAGGCTCTGTGCTTTCTCCCTGCCTCTGTCTCCTCCCCTGCGAGCTGGCCTTATAATCAAAACACTTAAGAGCTTATTGCTAGATGGGAGAGCGGAAGGAGAAAGAGAAACCTGCTTAGAAATTGGCACATGTCATAGGAAAATAATAATTGAATTGTAATTATATCTTATCCCTTTTCTCTTCTTGAGTCTTTCTCAACAGAGTAAATTAGAAGCTCAGTTGTTATCTAGGTGTTGTCCGCGTAGCTCAGAATAAATGTTTCAGCCCTTTTAGGCAGGCTGTGAAAACACATTATCTTGCTGGCTTAAAGCAACTGTGTATTCTCATGCGTCTAGTACTCAGTGGCTCCCTTCCCCAGCCTGGTGACAAGTCTGTTCCCTTTGAAGAAATTACCTCTAATCTCTGAAAAAGGTTTCCAGATGACTCTTTCTCTCCCCTTTACCAAGATCTCCAGAGCAGGCGACGCGTGGGGATTTTTGTTTGTTTTGTTAAGAATCTTGCCCATTGGCAGAGATCACAACCCTATTTTTCATTTTCTCTCTCTAGCTTTACAGAGAGATTGAAGGCCCCTCTCTCCATGAGTGTAAGCTTCCAGAACAAAAACTTATAAAATGGGAATTCCTACGTTAATGCTGAGACTTCCTCTCTAATCAGTTCCATGTAGTCAATCTTCTCTCACCCTCCTCCGATCGAGTGAAAAATAGAGATTTGATTTTCTAAATTGTATGTATAGCTTTTCAAATAGGAGGGTAGCTATCAGCCCAAGCATATATTTCTTTTCCAGTCACTTGGATATTCTGGAATGGTAGAGATATAAGACTCCCTCAGGCCTTTAAATGGTAGCTCTTTGACTTGTTTGTGGGAGAGTGTTTTTGCATTTTAAAGCTGATAGTCTTATGTTTCTGGCTTAAAAGCAGCATAGAATTTTTTTTTTTTTTGCCTCCTTCTACTGCATTATTCCATGTAAGGTGTATATACCAGTAAGAGTTCATTTTCAGGTTTTCAAAATGGACTCATGGTTTCCCCCAAAAATAGTCCTTTAAAAAAACCCTCATGTTTGGTTGCTAACCCATATTAAAGAATGAAAACTTTCAATAATAGCTGAGGATTATAAAAGCGCAGCTACCTGACTCAGGTGCTGTTTTGGGTACTCAGTGGTAGATTGTGACATTTCTGCCATATTAATAGTGTCATGTTTTCTTGTATTACAAACTGATTTACAAATTAACAATGTGACTAACATCCTTCTACTATAAACAAACCCATTAAGATAAATATATCCAGTTAACTATAACCATATTTCTTTTGCTCTCTTCTCCCATCCTGTTTCTACTTTGTTCCAGTAAATGATGGTGTTCAGCTGAATGCCGCTACTGGACTTCTAATAAACTTTCGGTCGTATTCCAATGTCTCCAAAGTATAGACGTGGCATTGGTATGGTCCTCGATGAAGTTCCTAGCAGGTAAAATGGTGTCTTTGGGTGGTGGACGTGTGCATGAGTCAGACAATGCTCCAGCAAGTCTCTTCCCGCGTGCTGGGTTGGTGTAACAGCCAAACACCTTGTGGGTGCTTTGTCCCGCTCGCAAGCCGTCTCCTCTCCTTATCAGAAGTGTACCTGTGCCTGCTACATAAAAATAGCTGTTTTAACCTTCAGTGTACTTTTTTTTTCCTCCAAAAGTTGCTGATACAGTTCAGATACCTTAGCAATATTGCACATACTCCTGACACTTCAGCTCTTACAATATATATGTATCTTTCATATATGGAATGCATAACACCAAACGGTGCTATAACTATCAATAGTGGTAAGAGCAAACTTGCTTTTACCAGTCCCCTGTAAAGAGTTTGTAAAGGTCTGCTTCTTCTCTGTCTGGTGTTAACCAAGTGAGAAAGGTCTACAGAGTGTGTTTTCCGTCCTTGTTTACTTTGTCTGATTTCACTCTAACCCTGAAAGTCGTGCAGGCCTTCTGGAGTCAAGAAATGTTTTCCATGTGTTGCACACTTCAAAATTGATGAAAAAGCATCGCTCTATTTTAACATCCTGTAGGTTTAAAAAGACTTTGTCTACTTTAAGTTTTTAAGCAGTACTTTAGACTTTTCCAAGTTCGGATCATACTTGTCATACCTAGAACACAACGAAAATAAGTGCAGTGAAAAGCCCTGTGACCAGCTGATTTAACTTCTGGTTTTGAGCTTCAAAACATCTGATTATATGCAAACCAAATGTGGCACGGACTCAGAAAACCACAATGCTTCCCCTCTCCAATGAAGACAGCATGCCACAGCAATATCAACTTGAGTCAGTCTGGATTTTTGCAAAAGGAGAAGACAAAAAGAGAAGATCTTAGGCTGTAAGCATTAACCTCTTAAGGAGTCTTGCCCTTGCTCCTTTCCCTCCCTGTTTGCTGAGCTTCTGACAGCAGGTACTGTGACTATTCCAGCGTACTAACTAGCATCCACTGAACTGCTGGTTCCTCTGTTATTACAGCTCTTTGCTCTTCATAGCAGGGCGACTTTCTGAAGCGGTCATACGTGGTGACATGAGGTCTGTCTTTGAATTGTTAGGTCACTTGAGAGAAAGTGACCACAGCTCAACGATTTACCGTACGTCGGGTGAGGTTTGTCCTGTGCCTGCTCGTTGCCCTTCACAGATGAGAAGCCAAGCTTTCCGTCTGCAAAGGTGTTGCTCAGACAGGCCGTTTTGCAGCAGTTCTGTTCAGGTGACAGCTGCAGCCAGCAGCGGCACAGCGTAACTTCTCTTAGCCGGACCCTAGCGCTCCTGGAGGGGCTGCAGGACTGCTTAGAGCCGCCTGCCTTGGCGCTGGCCGGGAGGCTAGGCCCGCGACCTTGGCTGTCAGCGCTTCCCACGCTCTCCTGTGCTCGATCCCGCCTGCAGGTTCTCGCCTTTGCCACTTTGGTCCCAGTGGCTTGGGAGAGCTTCTGATCTGCTCGAAACTTCATCCAACCAGTCAGTCTTACGGAGTCGTCTTCTGAATGTTAGTCTCGCCACACTGAAACAGTCCTAAAGGCCACTGAGCCAGGGGCCTTTAATTTGCTGAGGTGCTCTTTAAAGTTGAAAAGCTGTTTACAGCTGGAGTCGGAAAGGAATGTCTCCTCTTGGAGGTTAAAATACCTGTGGAGGCTCCGTGGGTCCGGCAGCCTGCAGGACTAGCCACCTCTAAGGACTTCTTCAAGGGTGCAATTAATAGTTCTTTCCTCGGTAGTCCCTTATCACGCCTTTGTAAGAGGCTTTGTGTGCACTTAATCTGGGCTTTTAGTAACCAAGAAACGCTCTTCCAAAGATTGATTGCTTGTCCCTAATTACATTTACAATGCAGGCCAGAAGTTAAAGATGAAATGTACCTTCTGAGACATTCCCTCCCTCTAAGTGAAGGCAAAATCTCCCAGTGCAGCTAGTCCCGTTCCCATTGGAAATTCCTGAAGCTAATTGAGGCAGGAATGTCTGGGGCAGGGTGCGGTGCCCCAGCCCCAGGGCCACCCAGCCTGGGGCCATCCCTCCCGCTTCCTCCCTGCGCTGCTGTTCCCAGTCCCCCGTCAGGTCTGGCGAGGTGTGCCTGTGCCTCGAATTACTTCTCTGCAGCTCTGCTTGGCCCCGTGCTCATGTGGAAAGCTCTGGCAGAAACTACAAGGGTCTTAAAGGAGTTTGCAACCAGCCAGAGACCTTATGGTTACAAGTGTCTTGTAACCGTGCGGATGCATCCCTTGGTCAGTGGTTTGCTCTGGCTAGAGACCTGCACTAGTGCAGGGCTGCCCTTTAGGCTCATGGGTTTGCGTGCTGTCGGCGCTGTGTAATACCAGGCCTCTTGATTCAGAGCTCCTTTGTCCCGCTGGGTGGCAAGGGACAAATGTTCCTTTCCCCCTTGTGCTGACGGTGACACGCTGTGGATGTATGCATCCTGTGCTGTATTTGTGCTAAGGCCGTGCGGTGCAGCGGCGTGTGTGGTGCTCACTGCTCTCTTGGAAATACAGGGCCAGCTTGCTCTACGTCCTTTGCAAACAGGCTTTGGGTCGTCCCCAGAGACGTAGGGGATGGGAATAGATTCCTTTTTGGAAAGGCAGACCAGCCACTTAAGGCAAAGATTTGTTTCTTTTGAAGGCTTTGTTGTGAACGACCGCTTCTTGAAGTAGAGCAGCACTGTGGATCTGAAGATGTTTACCAAGAGCTGAGGCAGTGAGGGCAGCTACACTGGTGACCCCAGTAAGAGAGAGTTGCTGGAGCAGAGGTGAGATGGGTGGCGAAGATGATGACTTCAGAGGAACAGTCTGGGAAAAACATAGCTTCTGTTGGGTGGTGGTAGTGAAAAATGGTGTTTAGGAAGGCTAAAGAGAAGTACAGAGCAGAAGTCAAGCAAGAGTCCAGCTGTGCAGATGGGTAAGTGGATGGTGTCCATGGGTTTCAGATATTGGGCGGAAAAGGTCTGGGTAGTTAACACATGGGTCTATGCAAGTGCCTGGATGAAGGGTGATGCTGAAGTTAAAGGTGCTAGGGGAAGCTGTGTAATATTCTTGTGCCCAATGATCAAGAATGCAGGTGAGGCAGGGAAAAGGGTAAGCTTAGCTTTGTTCAAGTTGCGGTTGAGATTCTGTGAAGAGATCTGTTAAGAAATGGCAAGGGAGGCACGTCACGTGGAGAGAAGTTGATCTGAGAGTGATGTGGATGGACAGGAGCTGAACGTGTCTGCCATGTAGAGGTAGAGGAAAAAAGTTTGGCAAGGGTTGGACCTTGCAGACCCCTGGAGAAGGTTGGAGGGGCTGCAAAGACAGTTCTGCAAATGAAAGGCAGAGAGGCACGAATTGTTGTGTTGAAGTAGTGTGAAAATGAAGGGGAACCACTGGTGATGGGGGGGAATAAGAACTGAAGATGCTGGAGCGTGGCTTCATTTTGTGGGGCAGCGAAAGGCAAGACTACAAGGGGGAGAAGGGCAGGGGTCCGAATGATCAGGGAAAAAGAACTGAGGGAGAAGGTGGCCAAAAGTGTCTGTGATGGGGTTCCTACGAGGGCCAAATAAAGAGGGGCTGTCTTGTTCTTGTCACCATCTCTTGGAAGAAACGGCAGAAGATGAGCAGGAAGCTGAGCAGAACGCAGAATCCCGCGCTTCCCACCAGCTTGGTCGTTGGGATGGAGCAGAGCAGTGCTGGGGCGGGCGGTGGAAGGGGAGAAGAGAGAACTTGTTGCGGGGAACATCTGCTTGGTTGGTGGCATCTTGCCACTAGAGACAACCGCTGTGAGACTGGGAGCAGCGCAACAGAGAGCTGGGTGAGCCGGGGAAGACGCAGCTGGGGGAGAAAGAGGGAACAGAAAGGTACAGACAGAGGTATGACTGCAGAGCTGAAGTCCCAGATGAAAACACCCAGTACGAAACCATTTACGTTTTGTCTTCGCTCCTCCTCTTTCTTTGCCTCTGCTCCTTCTTACCGATAAAGCAGCCCGGAGCAGGTCTTCCCCATTCTGAAAATCTCACAGGTAAGCAGAAATTACAGTCTATGCAAGGCTGAGAGTGTTTGTTTTTCTTTCTGTCCCTGCTACTTACTTCATGGGAGAAGTAGGTGGCTAATGTAATTCATGTTTATTGCTAAATGTTACTCTTTGATGTTTTCTTATTACAATAGCCTAAACTCAAAGCTAGCAATAAGCTAGAGGGGTGGCACCTCGTAAACATAATGCTTCTTTTTTTGACCCTGTAGGATTATTGAAACTACCTTTTTAAAAAAAAATAAAAAAGGACTGTTTTGCTCGCAGAGAACTCCTCCATTTCATTTCTACAAAATAGCAACCCTCCAAGTCAACAAACCTCAAAATCCTGCTCTCTCCTCTCCCCCATCCTCTTTTCTGCCCTCCCTGCTGCACCCCCCTTAAAAAAAAAAAAGTTGGTTGCTGTTGGTCAGCTTGTGGAAGTTTTGCTCAGCTAGCTGTGACTTTCTTCTTCTTCACCACAACTTATCAGAACACTTTGCCGTCTCTTGTAATTATTTTTCTTGGCCTCTGTTTTTGCTCGGGGCTCCTGCTTGCTGTATAGCATTTTGCTTGGATGCTTTTGGTCATCTAGCTGCAGACAGCAAGTATAGTGGCTGGCAGACACTTTGGAGGAACTTGGGACAGAGCGTATTCTTTGTGAAGCAAAATTTACAGTTCTTTCTAGTTTTTTTTTCTTTCAGTCATAATTAGCTCAGACTAAATTCATTTAAGTTCCCTTGGACCCTCCTGTCCTCTGACTTCTGCGATAGTAGATGCCATATTTGCATTAGATAAATAGGTCAGAATCATTTACTTCATTATGGAAAACTAATCTGCTTGTTAAAACTGCTAGTTTGCCAAACAGTGTAATACAGTATTGTTCTGGCAGAGACTGCTGGCAGACACCAGTCCTTGTGTCTCTTTCTTTGGAGTGATATACTAAAGATGAACTTTGTTTGTATCTTAGAAAAGCAGATCTTGGCTATCTTTGAAAAGCCTGCAGAATTTGTAGTTTCTGGAAGATACGTGGTGGATGTTATCTTGAAATCCTGGCTGAATACAATGCAGAGCACCCGGTCTCCAAGCTGTGTGGTACTGCAAACCCTATTATTAGTGTGATACTCTCTATCAGCCTCATTAGGGATGATGAATGAGCGGTCACTGCTGAAGCATTTTTTTCCTGTTCTGAAAAGACCCACTGACAATGGTTGCTGCCCGGGGTAAACCAATCAGCTAAACTACAGCTGCAGTAGTACTAACCTTTAAACAGCAAAACATCATCTGCTTAAACCCCTTTTGAAGGGACTCTGTGTTTTTCTTCCCTTCTCTGCTCCCCTCTGCGGAATCGCCGCCCAGCTCCCTTGCCGTGAGGGGCCGCATCACGCGAAGGCACACGTGGAGTCGCGTACACCTGTGTATCGCTGCCCTGTCCCTACATGAGGCAGCTGTCCCTGGCCTTTCCCGAGCCCGAACGTGCGAGGAAGTTGATTTGACCACGCAGCGTTCGCGTCAGACCTTGGTGCCCCCAGCCCGCCGCTGGGTCCCCTGCCTTCCACGGACACCGCCGCGTCAAGCGTGCGTGAGGACGTGCCCGCGGGGCCTAGGCTGGCGGGCCGGGACGGTGGACACGTGTCTGCCGGGGGTGGCACCCAAACACCATCGCCACCGCGATGCGGTGTTGGCTAGAGGAGCCCTGTGTTCCCGCCGAGGTGTGCCAAGCGGGAGATGCGGCTCTAACCAAAGCCTACAGAGGTCTTGTTCCCACCTCTTGAGTTTACCATGCCGGTGCTAAACTGGTCACGTGAAGATGGCTTCTTCTCTTTTGAATCTAGGAAAAAGAAAACTTCCAGATACTTTTCGAATAAAAATACGTCAGCTTTCTTTCAGTTGAAAATGTGTCAACAGAAGTAAGTTGTCACTCAGATTGTTTTTTGGAGAGGAGCAGGGGGTGGAGGACAAAGAGTGACTGTTTTTTCTCCATTGGAACCAGCTGTGGTTTGTTCGGCTTTTGTGCGTTTGGATGGGCATTCTGAATTGAAATCCAAACTGGAACTAGCAGTTAATATTACAAACAAGCAGCATAATTTGACTAAACAAGCTTTCGGATGATCACAGCTAGGCTTTGATGCTGAAGAGTGGGATTTTCGTTAACTGCGGAAGTAATTTGAGAACATGCTTGCACCCAAAGCCAGTAGGGCTTTTTTTTTTCTTGAAGATGGTTATGGTGATGATTCATACTTTTGTTAGTCTCAGCAGAAGAGTGGCTTGCATATATAAGTTGATTTAACAACTGTGAACCTCTAAGCAAGTTACTTTCCTTTTTGAGGAAGAGCTTATCTACAGAATAGTCTCAATTTTCTTTAATCATTTTTTGTTCTTTTGTCTGTGGTTTCTTGCCCTGGTATTGACTGACTTTGCAAATGAGAACTTCCACGAGGTCCTAGTCACAGCCTGGCTTGTTCTTGGATTTATAGATATGGTTCCTTGCTTTCAGGAATGAGTTAGCATGATGTAGAGGTTCAGCTGATGAACAGTAGATTACTAGTATTAAACAGTCTAAGCTATGGAAACAAATGTACCAGAAAGATGATTTAAACTACTTAGTTTAACTGGATGCCTGATTTTTTCACTCCATTCCTTTCCATGATTGGAGAATCTAATTGTTTCCTCCTGTTCTTAATACCATACTTGGTCTCTGATATCAGAAATAAGGCTAACTGAAGTCTTTTCTACAATCAGTTCCTGATGTAAATACATTAAGTTATTTTAAACAAAACATTTGCAATTGTCTTGTGCCACTCCCCCCATTTTTTTTAAACAGTCGCTTATAAAGCTTCAGAAATAAAAACTGATGGAGTGACAGAAGAATTAAACCTGTAAAAACTCACTTAAAATAAGAAGAACTTTCTTCATCCTGCATGGATACCAGGAAATTCTGGGGGCACGTAGTGTGAGTGTAATTTCCTAATAGCAGGCTGTGCACTCGCATACCACACTTCTTTAAAGGTCTTGTGGTTGGGATCCCAGTGGTATTGATGGAAAACGCGTAAAGAATTTTTATTAAGGTTGTTTGAATAGCTGAGTAACTTCTTTTGAAAGCAGTAGGGTGAACACTTCTGTTTCAAAGAATAGTTCTGTGGATGCCCGAGATGATGGTAGTGAATGATGGAGCTTCAAAGCTAAATCCTGCAGAAGTAGTTATCCTCTGGGTTGTAAACTTGAAAGGAAGCGTATTCTTTAAATATTAAGGTGGCACATGGGAGCATACTTATTGTCAAGCAGGGTGGTGTCTTGGTAGCCATGGTTATATTTTAATGGGAGGACTTAAAAGGGCATTTGTAGACTTGAAGGCACTGACACATGGCTGTATTTCTCATAGAAAAAGGTGATGTATACCATGTTCAAATGCCAAGCTAGAGCGTTGGGCTGTGGTGATGTGTGAAAGCAGACACTCTTTGTTTTCTCTTGCAGTTTGGGGCAGAGTTCAGAAGGTTCTCTCTGGACCGCTACAAGCCAGGAAAGTTTGAAGACTTCTATAAACTAATTCTTCACATTCATCACATAGCCAACCTGGAAGTGATGATCGGATATGCTGATGTGCACGGAGACCTTCTCCCTATTAATAACGATGACAACTTCTTCAAGGCTGTTTCAAGTGCTCATCCGCTGCTCAGGGTTTTTATACAAAGACAAGGTAAGATGCAATTCTCATTTCAGTGCCTTGAACAGTGCTGGGACAAGGTGGATCTGTGGCCCTCGTTTAAAGGCTGAGATGATGTAAGAGGAACGTGGGAGCCCTTCCACTCCTCCTCTTTGGGTCACAGGCTGTTCTTTCGCACACTTCATTGCAACGCGCAGAAATGGCATGACTTCAGGGCAAGCAGAGGTATGACAATGCTGCCTGTAAGGCATTTGAGGGATAGCATGCTGAGTGTCACCATGAGACCCTTCTTTTCCTAGGGCGACGTGCCTTGTGCTGCCCGTGCTCTGTCATCACCTGAGCATGCCAACTGCACTGCTCTGCCTGTTTGAGGGAGCTGTGAGGAGGGAGGGGATCCTCGTGTTGTACTACTACTTCACATTTAGAAATACCATCCATCTATCCATTGTGATAATCAGTGTCGTATCTAAATGATTCATGGCTGTGTAGTGTATGAATGCACACAGATTTGTAGTTATTTAAAAAAAAAAATTGTGTCACAAGTGAGGTGTTTTTTGACTCTGAAGTGGCAGACTAACAGATGATTTTGCCTCTGTCCTTAAATAAAGGAGTGTTGATTTTTCCCTTTTTGAATCATCAACCAAGTATTGGGCAGAATTGCCTGAATGTCGAGGTGACTTCACGTTTAAGTAGCTGTGTTGTTCTTGTCAAGTTTTTATTGCAGGTATCTGAAAATATACCCTACGTTCCCCCTAAAGGCTATGTTTGGCAGTTGCTTCAGACAAGGGTTGCTTTTATTATGAGGTGTCTTCCTGCAGAACTCCTTAAATCCCAGGGGAACCTGACGCTGTGTTAGCACTGCCTCCACAGTGTTTTCGGTCATGTAGTGATTTATAGCACAGGGTTTGGAATTAAAATCTGGTCAGTAGCAGAGTCAGAAATGAGACTTGATCTGTGACTTTGAACAGTCATGTAGCTTTTTCAGGGCTGGACTTTCTGCTGTGTGGGTTTTTGTGCTGATAAGGATTTAGCAAGAGGCTCCAACCTGCTCACTGATACGAGCTGGTGTAGCGTGTGGTTTGATGCGGTGTCATCAGATACTGACAGAGCTGTGTGGCCCTCCCCATTCAGAGCATGTCGTCTGCCTCCTTCTTTTGGATGGAAATAAATGCTCAAAGGGGCCATGGAGAAGAGGATCTAGACCAGTTTCTTTCATTTGTGTGTCTGTCAGATGAGTGGGAATGTCTGTGAGAGTGGACTGGGGTTGCTAGCTCTCCTTTCTCATGCAGGAAATGCCAAGTTGGATGACAAGTCCTATTGCATCTCCTTCCTGCAACGCCTGTTAGGGCTTGTGAACGTTCGTGGTGGGTCAGGTCATGAGAAATTGCTTGCATGACTTTGTCATGCCTGCATCAGTTCAAGTTTATTCATGTGTCTCTGGATCAGTTCTGTTCTAATTGCGGCAGTGCTTGCTCTGTTTGAGCAGACTGCTGAAAACATCGCGTATCCCTAATGGCCCTGGAGAGGAGTTGCCACCAAACTGCTGACCACACAAGTAGGCAAATGAGAGAAAGCTGTTGGCTACATGTGGGAAAGATGCTCCCTCCTCTTCTTCAGTAGGAAATTGTGTGCTAGTTGTGGAGGTTTCTAACTTGGAACCTTAGTGGATAAGTGCAGTATTTCCTTCTTAAAAAGCTTTTCTTTTACTTGCTGTTCAGTGGAAAGAAGCATGCTGGCACAAAGGGAAGCTCACATAAAAGGGAAGACCGGTCCATGCCTCCCCGCATGCGGCAATGCCTGAAAGCTTTCCCAACGTGTGTTCTCCTGTGCTCCCTCTAAAGCTGAAGTGAATAGTAAATTCTGGCCTGTGCCTTTGACTAATGGTACCTTTAATATAGGACTCCTCTGGTTAACGCTTGAGGCTCATGCTCGTGGATGCTTCCAAACCACCTTGTACGTTTCCTTTTAGGAGAAGAAACCTTGAGAATTTGTTCCCTTCAAAAATAACAGGAGTTCCTGAAATCTTGTTTGCCTCTTCCTGCTTTGCTCCATCATACCCTCCCTCTGCATGCACAAACACACACCCTGTTCTCCCTTTCTTCAGACTGAGGTGATG
This sequence comes from Anseranas semipalmata, assembly GCA_013399115.1. Lineage (NCBI taxonomy): Eukaryota > Metazoa > Chordata > Aves > Anseriformes > Anseranatidae > Anseranas > Anseranas semipalmata. The sequence continues at coordinate 665,856 of VXAA01002389.1, forward strand.
GAGCGACGCTGGTCCTTCTGCTGGAGAACAAGGTGACCACCACCTTTCCCAGAGAGCAAGAAACCATTGTGCCATGCAGGGGAACGTGGTGTGTCTGCAGTGCTTCAGCTCACACCCTAAACTCTGGCTGCGGAGGCGGGAAATTAAGTTGACAAGGATGCCAGTAAAATATGAGGCCAGTCTTCTCCTCTGGCTTTGAAGGAGACTGCAGAGCATGGACTCTATAGCTTGTTGGGTCGTGGACCACTGTTCTTTGGTGGGAGAAGTCCTAGGAGGTAACTGCCAAAGATTGTTCCTGCAGTGTTGTCGAGTAGGGAGGGAAATGGGCAGAAGTGTGTGGATATGGAACAACTGAGTAGTTGAAGTTCAGGTCTTTTTCTAGCAGAGCGGACTGTTTATCAACTGCATGATTAGTCATCTTCTCTGTTTTCCTGCTTTATAGCTGCGTTATCCTTTCTCTTGTGAAGTGGATTATACAATGATGTTAAACCAGCTTAACTGTTTGTTACCAGAGTGACAAAATTGGCGACGATAATCAAGCAACAATTGCTAGTTTGATTTTTGTTTGCCTGGTTGTTTTTTTTCCAATCAGAGCTTAGTCTTGAACTTAAATTCAAAAGCACTTCCCTCATTTGTCCCCAGAGGCTAGCCATGTGCATGCTGCTTGGACTTTTGCATGTCAGGTTGGTGTCCAGGTATGGGATAGCTGTTTTATTCTATGTTCTCATTTTTTTTTTCACATCTCCTGAGCCCCAAAGTTTTAAGGATCGCAGTAGCTGTTCCCTCTTCCAGGCAGGGGATGTCAGTGCTTATTAGCCAGCCTTTTTATTAAGAACTGGATTGCTGTTCCCAGAGTGCCTGCAACAATTACTGCCAATACTTTTTGGGGTCTTGAAGTCTCTAGGACATCTGATGGTTAGATTTGAGTACACTCAGCTATGTCAGGTTTTTATAGCTCATAGTGATCCATCTGCTGAAAGTATGTATTGCTCTTCCTGCCCCCTCCCCTCCAACACCAAATTACAACGCAGATAAAAATCCTAATTAGACAACTAGGCTATAAAAAGAAAAACAAGCCAGTTTTCCTTTGACTTGCTTTCCCAGGCTACAGTATGGGCTGTGTCCTCAGCTGCTGTAAACTGATGTGGCTCTTGACTTCATTAGCACAATAGCGATTTATATCAGCTGATGCTTCCAGCCCAGGAATTTACTCGCTTGGCTGTGACTGATGTCAAACATATCCAGCACTCTCCATGGAAGATGCCTGCTGTTGGGGAAAGGACGGATATACCAAAGACTGTAGAACAATGCAAGGAATTATGGATGTGTTTGACTTACTCCACAATAACTGAACTCTTGTACTCTAGCCAAGACCTGCATGAAGGAAAAGCTTATCTGATGGTGCAGTTGTTCATCATTTTTTCAAGACTTCATTTGTTCTGTCTGTTGTAAACTAAAGCTCTTGAGAGACAGTCTTTTGAATACAGCAAAAATATTTAAGTGTAAGCTGTGAATTCAAGTAGAAACAAAGAACTAAAAAACCAAAATGGGTCCATATTACATACTGTGAATGTGTTACATTTTTCCTTGTATGATAAATGGAATGAGGTTACTATCAAATCTTGTTTTAATGCTTGTCTCCCAGGGGCAGAGTATGTGTTCAAACTGGCCTGTTTCGGAGACTCTTAAACAGGATGGAATAACCAACAGCAGAAATGTAATGACTCCTTCATCATAAACCAGCCTGAAACAAACTTTGCAAGTGGGGCATAAGGATTTAAGTGAAGGTCTATGAGATATAACAGATTCCAAGATTTTCCCTCTTTTGCTTGGGTTATCTGCTATGGTGTGTTTAACCTAGTAAGGTTAGGAACTGGGAAGTATTGCGTAATGAAGTTGTTGATCACCCTGCAAGTACTCTGTGCAGCACTTCTTTTTCCAAGAAATAGAGGTGGTTCCAGGACCATGATGGTGACGAACGGCACGCATAGTGAATGGAGTGATATTTGGCTCTGTTTCTATCTGGGCATGCTGTTTTAAATCCAGACTAATTATACTGGTTCTGGGAGAAGTGATGGAGACTGTTGCTGACCAGACTTCCAGTTCTTACCATTCTGTAGGATTTATAGAGCTTGCACGAGCAGTAACAAAAGAACTGCCTCAGCCGAAGCAGCAAAGCAGGTGAGAGAGGTGGTGAGCAGCCTGTCCTCATCTTGATCCCAGGCTGAGATCAAATGAACTCTTCCTTGGGGGAACTTTTTTGTTTTGTCTCTGTCACAGCTAGAGGTGTGACCTGACGGTGGTTTGAGGTTTTGGACCCCTGCTTGCTTTGCGTGGGTTCCCGTAAGCATCCTTGTTCCTATGAACTGGTAGTGTAGGTGAAAATGTATCCCTCTCAGCAGAACAATTCTCAAAGAAAACCTGAAGGGATTGGGGTTTGGAGGAAAAACAAACTTATCTAAATATTCAGCCAGTCTTCACGAGATGTGTAGAGTGTCAGTACGGACTGAAATTGTGCATGTGGCTGTTGCACGAGTACAGCTGCTGGTCATATGAATCAGCAGGTGTATTACTATAGTTCTTAAGCAACTTCCATAAAAATAACAGTAAACTATGAATGTTGGGGGGCTTTATCAAGCCTAAAGCAGAATCTAGATCAAATTCATAATCTTTCTGTTAATAAAATTAATTTTAAGGCTTTCTAGAGGTTTGAGTGGTTACATAAGTATGCTATGGGTAGGAGACAGGTGAAATGCTGGAGTGTCAGATGCTGGATCTGTATTTCTGCATGTATCAGGCTTCCTACAGGAACATAGAAGAAAAAGAAAAACTTAAGAAGCTGAAGAGCATTCTAACAGAGCAACTAACCCTAAAACACTCTATAAAGCTAACCAGAACAGGGCCTAACATAATAGTTTAGTTAATGCCACAAATGAACTGCAGCTGTTAATTGAGGTGGCCTGAAGCTAGAGAAGGCTGATGTCTTGCAGTACCTTTATTGTCTTGTATTTTGCAGTCTGGAAAACCGATAGTGTGTAAAAAGCCATTAAGTACCATCTTCAGAAAGTCGCTATTAAGTGTCTATTCTTCTGTAGTTATATTTTAATAGTCTATTACTGTAACAGTAAACCAGAACACCAGACCTTGCTTTTCTCCTTGAGTGGTTAGCACTGCTGTCTACCATCAGTTCTCACTTAAAGCTTAGTCCAAAATCAACAGGGAGAAATGTGCATTTACCAGGCTGCCTTTTGGATCAGGCTTTGAATTTGGCTTGTTTTAATGAATTTGGAAGATGCTATTTTTCTCCACAGTGTGCAGTGACAAATGTGTTTAAACTGCTGTGCCATGCAACAGAAAGTCTCTTCTTTACGTGCAGAAGCAGTTCGTAGCTCTGCAGTGTATTTACCTGGCAAAGTTCTGTTCTGCTTGAAGTACCAACATCTGTGCTTAGCTTTCTTGTTTTATAAAATCATAGCAATCACAGTGAGTTTTAAAATAAAAACGTGCTAATGGGAATCATGCCCATGTCTGACTGAAAAACCGATGGTGGGTTGTTTTATTGTCTTTCATACTGTAAGCAGATAATCCCCAGGAATGGTGGTTGGCTGTCTAACCACATGTGTTAAACATGAAAACTGGCAGCAACTAAAATTAAACCTATTTCCAGCTATCTAAAACCCTTAACTCTCTGCTCAGACTTCCAGAGGAAAAGCTGAAGTCTCTCACATCTTTTTGGTTCTTCAGTAACCTTCCTGTTTATTTTACAACACAGGCGTTGACTTTATCACCTCAAAAGGCTGTCCTTCTGAACAAGAGCAGGGTGATTTTACTGCTGTCATTAGAGGCACCTGATATATTAAATAATAAAGCAAGTAGCAGCACATGTTGAGGGGAATCCTGAACTGCTTCTGGTCTTGCTGGTCTTGGCTGGGCTGTGCAGATTCTCAAAATGTCATTTACGAATCTGAGGGAATAAAATTAAGGGTGCAGAGAAGGTGACTTGTGGCTTATATGCTCTTGTAGAAGAGGAGGGAGGAGAAGTGACCGCTGTGGCCCCTGGTGTAGTTCATTGATGCAGTAGAAGATGCAGCTCTGCTGCTCTCCAAACTGTCCCAGGGCTGCTACCATGTCTCCTCTGCCCTGGCATGGGTGTGACCCAGTGTCTGAGCTCTCTGAGGGAGCTCTTTGGCAGAAAAGCGGTTGTTCTTGTGAGGCATTAGCATGGGATGTGCAGGACAACCGATTTATGTTGCCATGAAGCCTCAGCTTCCTAGGAGGAAGCACTTGTCTGCTTGCAGCCTTTGGAAATAGGCAACGCTGCGGTATTGAAAAAGGGGGAAAAGCATCTTGCATTAGCTTTGACAAGATTAGGGAATGGTGGTAGATTTCATGCAAATGTAATAGGAATTGCTGCTAGGCTTAAATTAAACCCTTTCATGATTTTTTTCAGAAACATCTCTGTGTTTGAGTTGGAGGGGTCTCTGAATGTTTGTCAAGCCAAGTAATCTTTGTCCCACTCAAGTCCTTTGATATCTGAAGATAAGTAAAATGCAGCTGTTTGTTCCAGTGAAGTCTGGCAACAAATTACTGTAGCTTCTTTGCTCCACCTTTCATGTGCAAATGATGAGACTGGGTAATCTTTCAACTACTTTATTAAGCATCTTTGAAAACATTACGTTTTATCTGGCTTGTCAGACATAAACACAAAACAGCCTTGGATTTTGTTTTTGGCATGGTTAGTAATACCTGGTTGCTCAGCAAAGCTAGCACAAGGCTGCTTCTCACCTTCTCCTTGAAAACTCCCTTTTTAGAGCATAAGGATATTTGGTTTTCATCTGCAGCTATTTTAATTGCAGCTAGAAAAGCTGGTAAGCAAGCATTTTAGTTGATAGGAGAGGAAAGCACGTGGAAATAGTGTTGCCTACAGATGGGGTTTCTAGAGTAAGTCTGAAACTGGTGTTCTACAGTAAAGTTTTCACTGTGCACTGTATAAATGTTAGTAGCTACACCATACACTAGGGATGGAACAAAAGCTTTGCAAAAATGCTGCTGCTCTGTAATTGGCAGAATACACTTGTGGCACTTCTCTCTTAAAGCTACATGGGGCTTGCTTTCAGTTACAAAGTTTAGTAACTTAATAATGAAAACATAAAATGCATTAATAATAAAAATTATACTTTAACTGCTACAGCTGATGCTTCTTAACTTGCATTTAGCTGGCACTGGCACCACAAATTGAGCTGAATTTAGACTAAAGGAACTCATTTGCTGTGGCAGTTCATGCAGCCTTTAATAAGAACCTCTACTCAACTTCATGCTTGGCTTTCACCGGTGACCCGCATGAGAACAAGTAAATAGCCATTCCTTTCTTTCATTCCACACTCCCGTTTGTTGTCTTACAGTTGCAGATTGCTGCTGTGAAAAAAAAAAAAAGACAGAAGGACCCCCCCCAGTTATGTCTACGTAAAGACAGTCTCCAGTAAAATTATTATCTTGTTTGTATTATTACTATCTTGTTTTATTCCTTGGTCTGACCCTTTTTATTTAAGATAGTGAAGCTGCTCTGACAGGTGGCTTCACCACGTGAAAACAGTGGAGAGGAAGGCTTGTCAAATGGTCCACTCCCGTTAAGGTCTCTATGAGGGAATTTTCCACTATTTATATTTCCTTACCTTAGCAGTCAAAACACAAGATTCTGTTTCCTGCACATGGCTCAGGTTTTTTCCTGTTCTGCCTAGCTGTCATTTCCGTTCTGTAAATGATGGAAACAACTACAATGTGCAGATAATAGTGAAATGCACTTGACAGTCTCTTCTTGACACGTTCTGGATTTCACCTGAAGAGACCTCGCAAGCTCGAAGTAGCTTTCATGTGGCGAGGGAGGATAGATATCACAGTACAAATGCATACATTAACTCAAGACTCAGGCCTTCAGGAATAGGCTTTCTGTTGAATTTCTTAAGTACTCCAAAGGGCTTATGACAACTTAATGGGTGCACTCTTGCACTGAAAGCAAGCGTGCAGTGTTGGATGCTTCTGCTAGCTGTTTGTCGTAGGCATTGATAAATTAACTGAAATAACTGAAAATTTAAGTCTAAAAATGTAAACAATATATATATATTTTAAGTGAAAGCTCGTCTTTTGTCTTCTCACTGCCTGTGTTGTGGGGATTGCACTTTCCAAATTTAAATGTGAGTGTCGGCTCTAATACTGCATTAGAACTCGGGATATTCAGTTCCAAGAGTGAAAGCGGTTTGGGGGCAGTCGAAAGACCTCCTTCTTGAACCTGCCCCTAATGATGATCTGCTAGAATATTTTTTCCTCCGTGCTATGTTTAGAGCAGCAAAGAATCCTGTGGGAATATTGAGGAAACTATTAACCTAGAAAACTTCACTGTTGTTCTTGCTCTTCAGTCCCCTGCTATATACTGACACAAAGTAATGTCTAAAAACTTCATATGAACAACTTCCACACCACTCATCTCCTCCTTTCTCCCTACTTCGTTTTCCTGCATTTTTCTGCCTTGCTGGTTTCTCCCCCCGACTGTTTTTTTTCTTTCTTTCAGCTCTCTGCTTTCTGCTCTTGTCTTAGTTTTTGAATTGTTCTGCAGGGCTGTTGCTCGCTGGGCAGGAGTGTGTTTGTTGGGTGAAAGCACACAGGTGCTGGTGCCTACTGCGCTGCAGGTGACCACGGCTGTTTCTTTTAAAGTGGAGGTACCAGCTGAGGATTTGGAAAGGCTCAAACCTGTTTTAATCGTTCACGGGTACAAGAGGAGGTCTGTCACTTGTGACATCTCGTTGGACACTGATGATGGCCGGTTTGTTCACTTTGTTAGCCTGGATAGCGCCTTACTGCTTTGTTTTCATTCTGTCAGGCAATCTGGTACTTCCAGTTTGTATCCAGCAGATGCAGTGGTTGTATTTACAGAATAATGTCATCTTGGAGTCTTTGGTTTTGTGTACTTACTACAGTCTAGTTCTAATGCAGTTGGCGTGAGTGAAGGGGAGAAAAAACACTATGTCTTAACCAAAAAGCCATGAAGTTTCAGAAAGAATTCCCCCCAAACTAAGAATCTGAATGAATGCTTTATAATAGATCCTACAGATAAGTCCAGGGGTAGGGTGTCTTTGTTGCTATCAACAAAGAAAAATAAAGGAGTTCCCGTAGCTTACATTCTTTGAAACTGCAAAAATTCTAATGTCTTATTTTTTTTCCTCTCAAAAGGATATACGTGTAGCACACTTGAAGTACAGTGCAGAGCTGAAGATATATATATATATATCTATTATATTTGTTTCAGAGCAATTCTTAGCTGAGACAGAGTATCACCAGGAGGAGTGACAGTCTGTTGTGCCTGCATTACTCTTCGCTCACTTAAAAGTGCACTGGAAACTTGTGCAATGTACTCACTGCTTTTAAAACACTTCTGGATGAGTGTTAGAGAGGAGAGGATAGCGTACAAGGAGACAACATTTATGCGTCAAGCCACTTGGTACATGGGCGCTCCTCAAGCCTGAATCCTCTTTAAAGCTACAGAAGACCTCTTTATGGTGGATTTGACCTATGCCTTTCACAAAATGTGGGATTCTTGTTTCCAGTGTCAAACTGAACTTGGATCCTACAGTGCTGTGGCTGAAAGGCTGCTTCTTCATCCGCTAGGTTGCTTCGTGAGGGAGTTATGTTCCTGTGTGGGTAACCACATGATGTCTCCTTTTATCGTGTTGTGCACCTCAAAGGTTGTGTCCTAAGGGTTCCCCCTAGATAATAACTGAGGCGCAAACGGTGCTGATGAGCTGCTAGTGAGCTTTACATTTGCAAGGGTGACTGAGCTAATTCTGGTCATGATTTCCACTAGGTCTGGCTAACACCTCTTCTTGTGCAAACAGGCCAAGCCTAGAGGCACATCAGATTCTTTTTTTTGTTTTAGTTGATTTCAGTAATTGAGTGGCTGGTGCCTTTATGACCTCTTCAAGGTATCTGTCCTTGCACTGGGCCGTGATTATGAAAAACAGGAAACTTTTTGTTTAACTTCAGTCTTCTGTTCAGGTCTCTTGCCTTTTGCTGGTGAAAGCAAAGGTGCTAGTGAGGATATTGCAGAACTTCCCCTTCCCTGTTTTTTGGCTGATTTCAAAAAACAAAGAGTGCTTCAAAGTCTGTGTGACAGCATTACCTGGCAGCTCTTGTCACACTAGAGTTTGGGGCCATGACTTTTCTTGCATTAAAGCTATCTTCAGGTTGTTCTGAGGGCTCCCAGCCTATTCCCTAGAAGAGCACTGGCCTGTGCTGTGTTTTGCTTTACTCAGGATTCACTTTTTCCTTCCCTGATCTATTTGGCTACCTTCCACTGGTTATAGGGATCTGTTACTGGCACGCTCCGTCTGGAATGGAAGTTCAAGCAACTTGTATGTTGAATGCCTTGCTTGCACACTGTCTTCACCATACCTCAGAGGTATCTGGTATGTACGTGTAGGCTGCTGTGTTGATAGCTCTCAAAGGACATTGCTTTGCACTCACAGTAATAATAGTGTGAAAGACCTCTCTTGGTTTTTCACCCCAAACCCACCCTCTTGTTCTTTCCTACCCTGCCATAGCATACTTCCTCCTGCCACACACATTCTTGAGTCACTTTACGGAGGACGTACAGTGTAATGAAGAAATGCGGTAACTGGGGCATAATACAGGTCTGTGTTAGAAGCTATCGCCGTGCATTGCTGTACACTGATCTCTGTGGTACACGTGCTGCTGAGGTGGGGGGGTGGGATGGGGGTTGTATTTAAGCTCATCTCAGGCTTGCCATGTCATCCAGAGGGGACAGAGAGGATAGGGGAACACTGAGAGAGGCCGCAGGCTGGATATCCATTGTGGCTCAGCATATGCTGCTGTGGGCAAAGTGGTTTGGCAGTGCCTCAAAACCCATCTCCCCTCCCTGAAACATTCCCAGAAGCAGCTGGCCACAGGAGCCAGCTCACGGGTTGCAGATCACAGGAAACAGCTTGCTGCAGCAAACGTGTCTTCCTTTGCTCAGATGACCCTCAGCAAGGGTACGTGTCACCTGCATCATCTCTGGGAAGTGCATAGTGTTGGCAAGCAAGAGGAGGGACTTTGTTGGTGTGCACAGAGGCCTGTCTAACAGCGGGCTTCCACCAGCATTGAACCCCAGACAACGTAGAGAGATGGTATTTGAGCATCCCTGCAACTAATTTGCAAGTCCTACCTCTGGATACCTGGAGTAAAGCTGTACAGCAATATTCCCCTGAGTGTGGGGGTTGTTTTTTTGTTGGTGGTGGTTTTTTTCCCCAGTGCTGTACCTCAGTTGGTAAGTGATGGCTGTGTCCCACACCCTTCCTCTCACCAGTTGCATCCCAAGTTCCCAGAGCTGTGTTGCATCATGAGGAAGTACCGGAGCTGCAGTGTGGTGTGGGTGCCTTTCTGCCCTGGTGAGTGTCATATGGTGTGTGGGTAGCGTGCGCTTGAGTCCTGTTGGTCTGGTTTATGGGTGTGTGTGCTTATCTTGGAAGATCAGAGTTACTAGCTCCATCTGTCTTCAGAAGTGTTATTGCGTCTGTCTCAGCCTTTCCATCCGTTCCATGTGGACATCCCAGGAGAGCTGAAAGAGGTGTGAAGAAGGTACTTCCATATGTGCATTGTCAGCAACTCAGAGGAAATTGTTTCCCTGCTAGTATAAAGCTGGTTAGCTAGCTTTGCTAGCACCTGCCAAACGGTACCCTTCTGTGGTGGCTGCCTTGGAACTGGTATGGACTAAGCAATTCCATCAAACCCGGTGTCCCTGCCTGGAAGACCTCCTGGCACTACAAGGGCTGTCTGCGTTGGCAATGTGTGTTGCTGGAGAGCGGCTTGTGCATGGAAATAACAAGGGGGAAGTTACATCCCTGCTGAGGAGGACTCACTGCAGCAGGGAATGCTGTTAGAGGTATTTCTAGAGGTGTGCTGACTCCTAGGTCCATGGATTCATAGGGGCAGCTCGCTGCAGCCTCACATGTGTAGGGCACGCCGTGGCTCTGGCACGGCCTCGCATCCCTTTCGCACAGCCGGGCTGTGTCGGCTCGTGCAGCCCGGTGTGGCTTACGGAGCTGAGCACCTCCATGCTCCGTGCCATGTGGTTGTGAAGTCTGCTACTGGCATTTTGGTTCCTGCGTTCTCACTGAGATGTGCTACCTGACTTGGAGTGTTTGGACCGTTTCAGGGAAAAACATAAATTTTGCTTACGTTATTAGCTTTCGCAGTGCCTGAAATGTCAGGAGTGGTGGCTATTCCTTGCGGAGAAGGAATCCCTCTCCTCTGGAACGTGGTGCCTGTCTACAGCGCCTGCAGATGGGCTTTGTGAGCGGATCCAACGTACAGGTACCAGAAGTGGCATGCTTGGTTCAGAGCACCAGGGATGACGAGTTCAGGATGAAGGGAAGTCTCGTCACTGGGCAGATGCAACCCAGATTTCTTTGCACTCACAGTGCAAGTACCTTGCAGCTGTCTGTATTCAACCTCTATACACTTGGCTGCTTCCTTAGCTTACAGGAGGGAATCTAATGGTTCTGAGACTGTAGTCTTCATATCATTGAGGCTTCTTCCAGACCCTACCTACCCACAAATAGGCAGTTTTAGTACAAATTGAAAAGCAGAGGAAGAGAGAATGTGCAGGAAATGGCAAATGTCTGTGGGAAAGATGGGAAAAGAACTGACAAAACAGCAAAATCTCTCATGCTTTTAAAAAGGAGCTCAGTAAGGACTTGTGTTCCAAATTCATATGCTCTATGAAACCTGGCTTCCTAGATCTTTTGCCGCAAGACTTTTTTATATAGTTAAAACATGAATAATTTTAAAAGAAAGGTGGGAGCCTGATGATCACCAAGTTACTAGTTCACACAAGTGGTGCGTCTGCCACTGGTGGCACAGTCACTGCCACTAGCCGCTCCTGAGTAATGTAGTCACCTCCACGATAATGCGTGCGAGCTTTTGCAACGTGCAGAATTCTGCCTTCCCAACAGCCTGAGGCAGGGAGGCTTGCTTTTTTTATTTTTCCCCTATTTCCTCTTTTGTGATGGGCAAGCTACATGCCTAACTTCTTATCATCCCACTAAAAGGTAGGTGAACAGCTTTTGCACTGGCCTGATAAACTTTAATTTGTGATATTTGGGGGTTTTTAAAGACATTTCAGATCCAATGAGTCTCTTTATCCTTTAAAATTGGGGTGCCAGGTTCAATTCGAATCTATAAAGACCCCGAGAAGCAGAATAGTTCTGCCAGCTTTATTTAGAGGATTCTGAATCCTCATATATGAAGGCAGTTGTGTGACAGCTCTGAGGATTTGACCTGACCATTGCAAGATAAAACACCTCATGTCTGTGCGAGCTCCTCTAAAGAGCACTTGCCCAATGGATGTATAAACTGGGAGCTGGTAAACAACTTTTTTTCGTCAGACTTAGTGTGGTTGTCTGTGTTTTCAAAGCAAAAGATGGTGTTTAAAGCGAAGTCTACAACCACAGGCATCTTTCTCATGGTCATCTCTGTGTGCATCTCTCTGGAAATAACTGAATATGCTACCTTGTGCGTGAAATTTAAATATAGATTTATAGGAAGGAAAGGAGTTATATTTTGACTCTTTTGAAACCGTGTGGCTTTCCGCCTTCTTTAATAGAGAAATATTCACAAGAAGTCTAGGCTAGATGTGTTACTCCCTGCTGCTTTCTGTGGGGTAAAATTGGAGAGAAATGTCACTGGCCCTAGCCATTCAGTAAGTTTTTCATCCTGGCCCTCTTTGAGATGAACTTTCATTTTAAATCATCTTCATTCATTAAAAAACAAACAAACAAACAAACAAAAAAAAACCAAAACAACAAAACACAAGCTTTTTGCACATTCACTAGCTTCTGAAACTGCTGGGAGGTTTTGTATGTCCAGCTTTATTATCTTAGCAGAAAATGTGTAGACAACTCTAGTACTAGCGTGACACACTTAAAACAATCAAAGAAAAGCTGATTTTTTTGCCAGCCATATCACCACTTAGGTAAAGAGAGGAGCTAAGTTCTGGGTGTGTTGTCTCGTGTACGTTTATTATGTTTGCGAGGCAGGTGAGATACCAGCCCCTTAAATAACAACTCTGGTCTTAAGCAAGCATTTCATAACAAAGTTACTTGACTCATCAGCTATTGGGAGTAGCAGCTTAGATCCATTTTACTTGTGGGGAAAGGGCTCCACGGGAGAGACTTTACGACAGCTTAATACAATTCTCTGGATCTTCGTTAGTCTGTATTTTCTCCGGTGGCTGGGGCGTAACGTGCTAGTAGATTGGTTAAGCTTGGGGCTTGAGGTCCTTTTCTTAACTGCTCTGTGCAGCTCTGCGGTCCTTCTTCAGAAAAAGGAGGGAGAGACCTTATGTTGGAGCGTTGCCATCGTGTCTGCTGAATCATGACCATGAAAACCGCTGAAGGGGGTCTGTGCTAAATAACAGGTGTTGTATGCCAATGGTTATTTTTATTGGTTTCAATTACAATCCTCCTTTCTCCAACAACCGCACTGGTGTTTGTGTAAATGGATGCTGAATTGCAACAGCAAAGCCACTGAGTACCTAAGCCAAATCTGGAAAAGAGTGGACACGTTTACAGCAATGTGCCTGCTCTTCTCTGCTTTTCCAGCCCGTGACCCTGAACCTCTTCCTTGTATAAACATGGATGTAAGCAGTCAGGATATTTTTGTTTAGGAGCAATACCAGGAGGTTTAACTGGGAAGAGGCAGCACAGAGGATGGAGCAGTGGTTAGGCTTCTGAGTCTTTGTCTCAGTGGGAAAGTATGAATGCATTTAATACTGTATTTGCACTCTTGACTGGCTGGGACCCAGCCCTGACCACAGCGCCTGCTGATGCTGCAGAGATTGCTTTGGCATTTAGCATATGGACAAAGGAAAAGCACTTTGGGGAACTTATTAGTAGGCTGAGAAGAGCAACCGTGACTCTTTTTTTGCCTCCTTTCACTCTTATCCTTTTTCTTTTTCCCCTCCCCTTTCAGCAAGACTCAATGTTTAGACATCTTGTGAATGAATGGCGGAAAGTCTTTGACTTCTGTTTTGAGGGGAAGCCAGGAGTGACTAACATTCCTTAATCTGATTTTATTGCACATTCTTGTCTTGGATATGTTTTCTCTTTCCCTCAACCAAAAGAAGAAAACAATTCCTGATACAAGTGGCTTCTAAGCTCTGTCTTCCTGTAGCTCCACATGTGGCTCTCTGTATCCATTTGGGAACTGACTTTGTGTATTGTTTAGTTTTCGTGCAAAAGATGTTTCTCCAAATTCTGACTTAAATAAAAGCAGGAGGGAGTTCAGATGCTCAGGTCCGTGATGCCAGCTGTGGCAGACAGTAGATAATCGCTGTTCTGTTCGGTACGTTCATTAGCATTCTAGAAATACCTGACTTGTCTGTTTCCTGATTAGGAGGTCTCTAGGCAAATGCTTGTGTTTTTCACAGGAAACAAAGTATTCAGAACTTCTCTGGAAAAAATTAGGAATGCCTTTCCATGTACATAACTGTGGTGTTCCTTCGTTTGCACGTGTTGCTGGCTGCTGTTTGGTGGGGACCTCTCGGCATGCTGGTAGAGCATTTGGCACAGAAACAAAGCACCCTAGCTCCCTCCCTGCACCCCCATTAACTCCGATTTCTGCCTCTGCCTTTAATCGGCAGATGTAGGAGATGGGTTTGACAGGAGTTGAGAGAGTTGAAAATGGTTTCAAGGGGAGGGTAGTCTCATGAAACTTGATCAAAGCCTGCTATTATCAGTGAAATATGAGTGTTGTTATTGATGCTTGTTTGTAGCTTGTTAAGTCTTAGGTGCCTGTACAGTTTCATTTTATAGGCAGATGGCTTTTAAGCAAAATAATGACTTCTCAGTGTGCTCTCCTAAAGTGAAACACCACTTCCTTCCTTCCCCCCCACCCCCAAAAGTAAAGTTTAAAGTCTTCAGCTACCAGGAGTGTTCGATTCCACCAAAGACAAAATGTATCCTGTTTGTTTAATAAATAATCAGCTGGCTTTGATTTTTTTGGCTTTATTTAGTCCAACTGCTTGGGGGCGGATAGATGGGAATGCAGCCTTGGGGGTGGAGACTTTCAAGGAAAAACTCAAGGAGTAGAAAATTAAAGCAGCAGAGGATATATCCTTCAGCCAGGCTCTGGGAGACAGCATTGTGGCACATATTGTTGCTCATAGCTTCAAAGAACAAAACAGCGATTCCCAAGAAAGTATGTTGTAGTTAACGTGCTCCCGGTTAGGTAAAACTTCAGCTGCTTTATTTAGCTCTGGCAATGCTGGGTGCTTTTATTTGCAAAGCCCTTGTTTCTAGAGCCTGTGGTTGACTGCCGATGTGCTCCTGCAAGCCTTCTAGTTTTCTCAGTTACCAAGGAAAATCTTAGACCCGAAAACACAAGCGGAGTATCTACGGGCCTAGCTGCACAGATACTGGTACAGGCAATTGCATTTTGGCTCCCTCTGTGCTCTCTTGGCAGGACATGAACCACTTTTGCTCCAGAAGCCACATAGTTGTGTTAGCGTGGTGCCAAGCTCAGATTCCTGTGCCTGGTGTCTGGAGCAGGGTGGGCGCGTCTGCAGTGGATGGGATAGCCCTGGGCCTTGGCGCTCCAGGGCTGAGCTAACAGAGCTATGTGTGTGAGTGCATATAAATATTTTGTATATATTTATATATATATANTACATGTGGCTAGCACCAGATACTCACTGTAGCATAAGCAGGTGTTCACTCTGTACTATCCTACAGTTCTTTAGCATATGTGCTGTGAGCAGTTCTTCAGCAGTGTTAATACATGTATCTGTGCACCAAGCAGGGTCACCAGGTGACAGCTAGCAAATGTATGCCCTCCAGGGTCAGACTTTTCTTTAAAACTTCACACGGGCTCTATCGCCTGGCCTGACAGGAAGGAAGAAAATTGGTGGTTTCCAGAGGCTAACCTCAGTCTGTCAGCAGTAACTCACGACTGTGGGGACTAGAAGGAGAGGTTGCCTTGCTAGGAGCTAAGTGCCTCTGTGGGAGGAGGGAGGATTCTGTTTGAGGCCAGAGAAGCAAACCCTCCTGAAAGCAAGGGGTCTAGCTTTGTTAGTCACACTCAGTTTTCCTAGCTAGATGTCAGTCCCCCTCTGCATGCACTGAGCTACCCAGGTCATAGCTTCCTGAACCACCCGGGGACAATGATATAGGTAGTTGCCATCAGCCCTGAGACATGCCAGGACAGCATCAGCGAATGGGGTGAATGAGGGAGGAAGTGAAATGCCAGTGTGTTGAGGTAAAACTCCGTCTGAAAAGGAGGAAAACTTATTTGCTGAAGCTTTTCTACTTATACCCCAGTTTTCTGCAGCAGTTCTTTGCCTGGCAGTGTCTTTCACATTGCTGTTGCACTAAGGCTCCTAAGACTTTGAATTACAGTATGCATGCTAATAAGAATTTATTGTTTTTGTGCCCTTGAAATGAACAAAAACACTCCCACTCAGTATTTGCAGTCTGGAGGAAAGCACACAGTTCCCCTTGTGCCTCGCTCTCCCCTTTCCCAGGCACTCTCCTGTGCTGTGAGGGGTTGCTGCAGATCTGCTAATGTTGTAGCTTGTGCCAGAAGCATGGCCCGTGCCTGCCTTCACGCTGGCAAAGGTGGATCTTCAGAAAACTGGGAAGGACATGCACATGGGAGGGAAAAGGTGCACGGTTCTGTGTGAAGCTGAGACGGCAACTGAAAGTCTCGGGTGTGTTTTGACTAATGCTTGCAGCTCTTACAGGCATATAAAAGGGGAGGGCAGGGAAGGGGGAGGAATTTGCATTCTCTGCCAAAGCTTCCCACAAGTTGCAATCTCTTTTTAAAAGGGAGTTTACAATGAAGGGCCAAATTGTACTTTCAGACCCTGCAGCCTAGCGAAGCACCCAGCTTTTCCTGTCCTGCGGCCCCGCACAGGGCAGGACACCGCTGTAAAAGCTGCTGCTCAAGTCAGTCGTTTGGCCCAGCGTTGTCAGTGACAGACTGGAGAACATCCCAGAAAAACATGCTGCAGAGAGTAACGTGGTGGGACGCGTACATCAATAAAATCAGCACGCGGGCATCTGAGAAGCAATCTGGCACAGAGGGAGCCTCTGTTGAATGTGTTGTGTCCTTTCCTGGCTGCTAGCCCTTCGTCTTGGAAAGGGCTGGAGGTGAGCGGTGAGAAGGAGAAGAGGTTTATGAAACTTTTCCTTCGTTTTTTCCCCAAATTAGATAGGCAAATTGAGGGAGGAAGAAGTAGGTCTGACGCTGTTGCGGGGGTAAAAGCACTGGGAGTTGTTAGGTACGTCTGTCTGTGGGTCTTGGTTTGGGTCAGAAGCGCAATTCGGAAGTGTCAGAGCATGCAGGCCGGATTCCTTCTCCTGAAAACCAGAAGCTGCTTACCCAAAGCCCACCCAGCTCACCTGAAGTGCTGCGGCAGGAGACAAGGCCTCGTCTGAAGCAAAAGCCTTGCCAGCCTTTAGTCTGGCTGTCGGCACCTTCCGTACCCGTTGTCTTGCAGATGGCCGTGCCGGGTCGGCCCACCTGGAGCAAGCTTCAGCGTGGTGGTACGGCAGGACAGACTGCCCTGACGGGAGGCTGGAGATGGTGATCCTCAGCCCTCTGTGGTGGCAAGCACGGTGTGCTTTCCAGTGGAGACCTGTGGCAGACTTCTACGCTCCCTGACAGCGGGTTTGATGATATATATATATATATTTTTTTTTTTTTAAATAGCTGCCTTTCACACTGTCATGGAAAGTTACCAGGAGCCCTTTTCTCATCATCCCGGGAGATAATTGGTTTTTGTCTCGCTGTAGAGAACTGCACTAAATGGTCTTGAGGTGGCTTCCAGCCCCTGCATATCAAATTCTTGTACGAGCGGTACGTGGCAGGAGGCTTCCTCAGCCGTTGTGTGCTCCCACAGAGTCATTTAGAAATGCGTGCACACCTTTCACAATAGCCGAATGCTTTTGTTGCAGTCTTAGAGTGTTTTGCCCAGATTTAACTGGTTAGAAAGGTGTGTAAGAGAAAATTAAACGTAAGGTGGGAAGAGGGGTGGGAAAGAGGCTTGCTTTTTTCCAGAGATGGGTAAGGAAGGGTAGTGTGAGGAAAACTGGACCCAGTGGAAGCGAAGTGCTGGCTTTTCTCATGGGCAGAGCTTACTTTATGTCAGTGAGGTGCAGGAGGAATCGGTCTGGTATGTCCTGTGTGTCCTGCAGGTCGCCCACAGCCGGTTTCTGGCTGAGGAAAGTTCTTACCTGTGCATGAGCAGGTAAAGCAAGTAACAAGTCAGCTTCTGTGTCCTCTGTTCAGTCCCACTGGCAGTTTTTGTTCCAAAACAACAGAGTTTAGATATGCACCAGAGATCCCATGGTGAAGTTTGTTATGTTCTTGGAAATGGATCTCCTGACCACTTTGCCCTCCATGTGTCTGGGCGACTTTTTTCAAACACGTTTTCAAACATGCTTGATCTAAATATGCGTGTTATTCTGGCCCTCTGAAGTCTAAATCTACTGTTTGCCTCATGTGACAAATGATTGGCAATTTGGAAAATGCAAGTAAACTTGTGCAATGCTGTTGCCCTTAGATTATGATCTCCCAGATACAGTTCCCAACACCATCCATGTAACTATTTGCTTGCTGTTAAAACTGCAACCCCAAAACTGTAAATCCTTTTTTTTTTTTTTTCCTTTTTTAGGAGATTGGAAGAAAGGAGAGCATATTACTTTTTCTCCTCCCCCACCCACCCTGTTTGAAATTGCCTAAGATGGGAGAGGAGGGAGCGTTTTTGACTTATGTGAATAGTCAATACATAAAACCTCATCCAAATTAAGGATGCTGTGTCCTAAATGGTTCGCATCTCTCATACCGTGTGTTTGGCTTTCTTGGCAAGCTCAGGAAGCAATTCTGACTATTAACCAGCCATTAATTGTCTGCGTCCGTGCAGCTGGGATGCACAGGCATTTCTGCCGCAGGAGAGAGCAATGCGCTGGAGGCTCACAAGTCGTCTTGCTTTGCAGCTCCAAGGTGGATGCGTGTCCGCGCTCCTTCAGCCCTTGGGCGTGTTGGTGACGTGGTGCAGTTGCACGGCTCAGCGACTTGGTCTTCCGCAGGGCTCTCCCGTTACTGAGTTCCTAACTTGTGTCCTTTATTTTGCCTCTTCCTGGGGGTCTTGCAGTGGTTGTTGGCCACACTCTGCTCCGTTCAGGCACTGTGAAGTAGCTGAGTGGGAGAAAAGCCTGTCTTTGGTGGCTAGACGGGTTTTTGCACTGGTGATGACTTCATCTTTTGACTATGCAATGTGTCTGAGACTAGGTCTGCTGGAGACACACCTGAGTAACTTTGGTTGTAGAGATTATTAAAGAAAAATGCTCCCCCTCTAGTTATAATAAAACCTCTGCCATCCATTTCCTGAGTCCTAGCACAAAGGTAGTCTCTGAGTGAACTATCATGTTACACTTTTTTTTTTTTTTAATTTTGATTTTTCCCTTGTTGTTTGACCAGCACTCTATGCCAACATTGCTGGATCAAGTTAAGTTCAGAAGACTTAGTTTTGCTGCCTTTATTTCGGGGAAGGAAATCATATGCTACTCTGTCCTAGAAAAGGAAATCCTCCCTGGATTGAAGCATAAAAACTTTATTCCATTTAAACATGGCACATGATAGCAGGAAGGGGCTGGAGTGCCTTGAACCTGCTTGGTTTTAGACTTTTAGTTGTCCAGCCCAGTTTGCATTAACTTCTTAAAATGCTCTTTGATGGAGTTCAGTCGTGTTGGAAGCTGCCGTTCCCCTCCTTGATCTTCATATTTAAATCTGCGATCATAAGGCTTAAGGAATTCGCAGCAGACTCTCAGTTTACTTTAGTAAGCAGAAGAGACCTCAACAACATACTGTGAATCTCTGGGTTTAGGATTAATTTAATCCAAAATTAAGGTTACTTTGCATTACAACCTTGTGGCTATCTGCATTGGGTTGTACCTAATTTTATAGCATATGCTTCTACCCGTACTTTTAAAGAAGCATTTCCTGGCTGTCGCCTCCATCTTCGAGCCTGTGGGATCTGGCATCAGACAGTGTTTGTGTTCATTTATGGGGATGGAAAGGAAAGGTGTGGAGCTTATCCTGCTTAACAGCATCTCCTTTGCTGCTCCTGAGCCAGATGTTTTTGCATGTGGCCTTGGGTGCAAAATCATGTTTCAGCAGGTTGGATGGAAGGATTAGCGAGAACCAGCTGTTAGCAGAAAGGCTTCTTACTGTCAGTGTCATGGCATGAAATCGATTGGATAAGTACAGCTCTTGCGTCTTACCAGGGAACTTTTTTTAACTCTGTTAATCACTGTGGGAAATCTAGAATCAGATACTTTTTTTTTTTTCTTTCTTTCTTTCTTTCTTCTTTAAACTGAGGCTAAAATCCGTCTTGGCTTTGTTTTTGATGACTGCTGAGTGGGACAAGTAAGGACGCTGCCTTGAAAAATGCAGTGGGCTTCTGTCCTGGTGTGTCTTGGCTGGGACTGCCCAAAGTTTGCTCATTCAGACTCTGAATTAAGTTGCAATCTTGCTGCAAAGAAATCAAGCAGCTCATGGACAACAAGATTTTCAGGAGTGTGAGATGTCCCCAGGGAACTGCTTAAGGTTAGAAAATTTATCTTCTTTACTCACTTGGTATATGCCAGCTTTTATGCCAGGTGTTGTGGGGTGGCTGCTGGCACATGCGAGGAGTTCTGCATTTCTCATGTCTGATAAAAATCATATGGCAGCGTGTTGCAGAACTCTTGACCTTAGCTAGCAGGCAACATGACTGCAACTCATTCTGCACTGGCAAGTTTTCTCAAGATAAGAGATTAAAGGACTTTGAAAGATCCCTCTTCACATGTCATTTCAATAGAGTAGGTACTGGTCATTTGTCCAGGTGCTTTCAGACTACAGATCTGGCAGTATGCCTTCCAGGGTTACTTGTTCTTAAGTTGTGTATGCTCTATAAGCAAAATATTTTTATATCCTGCATAGGAGTAAAATGAGCTCAAACAGGCTGATGCCAGGATATGACTATGGTAGAGGCAGTGACTAAGGTGGAAAAGGAATGGGTCATTAGTGTGTGGGCTCTCTTTAAAAGAGCATATTGTTTTTAAAAGTTCTTGCATTGTGCACATTGTGGTGTTTATCTTGGTTTGCAGTTATCAGTGATTTTCTTCTTAGATAAGTGACCAGTAGCTGAGCTGTCGGGCAAATGAGTTCATGCCTGCACAGCTCAGGCTGAGCACCTAAAAGAGAACCCAAAACACAAACCTAGGGCTGAATGTTCTGTGGCTGCTGCATTTCAAAACTGCCATAAAACAGTCACAGTGGGGCTTTTCCTTTCCAAAATGTCAAGACAATAGAAAATTTCTTCTAAAGAAAGAACAAATAGAGGAGGAAGGCTCTAACTGCCCTTTAAAAACAAAATCCCTATCTTGCTGTGCTGCTTCTGGTCTAAACTTAAAACGTTAGATGAATCTTTGAAGCAAAGCAAGAATCTCCAAGTGGTTTTCCTCTCTCCACCCAGCACGTGCCTGGGTTTCCCACTCACTTGAGGAACAAAACCTCTCCTAGGGGTGAGCTGAACTTTGTTTGGTGTTGCCAGGAGCAATAAGATGGAGTCAAAATTGGGGAGGCGAGGGAAGCAGCCCATTAATCTCCTTTCTCTTCCTCCAAAACAAATAAGGGTTGGATTTTTATTAAAACCATGACTAAGTTTTGTTTCTTAAATGAAAACATACACTTTATTGACTTTTTTATCAGGTCTAGGAAAGCCCTTCCAGTCATGTTCTGTTATTGTGTGCCCTTCTCCCAGTCTCTGTGAAGTCACTTGCAAGTGGAGTTTAATAATGAGGTTTTGTTTTTGTAGTAAAGGGGGAGGATGTCAGGCTCTAGTCGCTCTGCTAATGAGACTCGTCAAGGAAATCTATCCCTGGTGTTCATCGCTGGTTCAATTAGTTGTACGATAGCTTGCCTTTCCCTGTGCTGGTGCTTCGGCACAAGGGCAGCTGCTTCTCCAGCAGGCAGGAGATGAGACCAGTTTAGCTGTGCTGATGTCTGTGTTGCTGGTTTTGGCAATAATGCTCCTTCTGCCCCAGAGAGGCCTCTGACGAATGAGGGAAGCAACTTTCCCCTATCCTACCAAGTAAGAAGAGGGGAGAATCTTTATTAGCTTTTATCTTACTTCTGGCTTCACTGAAAATGCCTTTGCAGCCTGATGGTGGAGCAGAAAAGAACAGATTTGGGTACTTGAGACATCCCAAATGAATGGGCTCCTGTCCTCACCATAGGAGTTGATGATATCCCAGATGCACCTTTGGAAAGCTGTTTGCTGGAACCTCGCTTGCTTGCAGGTCAGACCTAGAGCAGCAGGTGTTAGCACTGCTTTCCCTCTGACGTTAATGCCACTGGGTTTGCTGGCATTGGTCACTGCTTGCCAGCATTACGTCGGTCTCCTCAGCACGTTCAGTCGGGCTGTGACTTCCACAGACGTGCGTGTGGCCACGCGGTGGGCTCCTCCAGCACTGCTGATTCCTTCACACGTGTCTGTGCTGGCATGATGCAAGCTGGCTGTGGCAGTGGTCTCATGGGAGCCTGGCTGTGCGGGACCGCGGACTTCTTCCCCCCTTCCCCATGGAGTAAGGGGCTTCCTGAGGGAGACTTCAGGGAAGCTTCTGCAGCCGCTGGTGCCTGGAGGAGGCCCGTGGCAGGTGTTGTGAAATGTCTTCTCCCCACTACCTGCAGTAGAAGAGAGTTGGGTTCTGCTGGTGTGAGGCCGTGACTCCCTTTCCTCTTGTGCCCAGAGTGGCAGCAGACCCTCCTTGCTGGGGATCCACACAAAAAGTGAGTGGATGGGAGGTGTCACTTACTTCTGAAAATGTGACAGTTGCCTGAGCTCTGCTCCTTCCCCAGGTGTTGCTTATACAATGGATATTTTTACCTGGGGTGTGGGAGGGCAGACTGGGTGAGGGGTGGTAATGCTGATTTGGCATACTTGAAACTGCTCAAACACTGTGTTGGAGTCTTTCATGATCAGGTCTGGCATGCCAAGGAACATCAGGAGAGCCAAGGGGAGGGAAATGGGTGATAAGGCCCGCAGGCCTTTTTTTGTGTTTTTATTTATTTATTTACTCCCTTTCTTCCCCTCATGCCTTGCCTCCAGAGAAGGTTGTAAGCAAAGACAGTAAAGGACTTAGTTATCTTCTGTTAACTCCTGTGAAAGTGCAGGATGAAGTTTTAAATATAACTGAGACAACATTCGTATTTTCTGCACTTGCTTTTTTTCCTAATTGCCATTGCCCTCCACTCTCATGTTTTCAAGCCCCAACTTGTCAAAACACACATGCCCATTCTTATTCTTACTGTAAACTCCTGACTTCGGCATAGGTGAAATAATGGGACGTCATCCCTGAAATGCATCCTCTGGCAGGCAGATGCCCTGAGGTCAACTGTTCTTCAGGGTTTTGTCATCTAGAGACTGAAAAATAGAAACTGGGAGTTCATTAGATGGCAAAGACCTGGCTGTACCAGTCCAAAGATGTCTCCTGCTGAGACAGCCAAGTAGTGAGGAGCTGTACAGATGTCAATATATGAAGCACTGGTGGGTGATACTGTGGAAAGAGAAGGAGGTGAAGAAGCCGAAGGCTTGTTTTGGCATGAGAATAAATGTCTGCGAACTGACCAGAAATACAGCCACACTGCAACTCAAATGGTTTGTAATCAGCAGAACATTGATACTCCGAGTGAGCCTCCCAGGATGGAAAGTAGAAAAAAGGGTCTAACTGGCTTCAGGGGACCATTCTAGGATGGAATTCCTTCCAAACCCGAAGGCTTGCAAATACCTTACTCTGCGTTTGCTGTACTGCTGCTTCTGAGTTGAAGAGGAGCTGTATGAGAAAGGCTTTTGCTGCTACTAGGTGTTCTGGGCTTGTCTGGAGAGCTGGTTGAGAATTACAGGTGCAAACAGGAATGAACTATAACAAACACCAACCCAGTTTAGCAGCTCATACACTTTTTTTAGCTTCCTGCAGCACTGAATACTGACATACAGCTATAGCTATATCTTTACAGGCGCGTTCTTCTGTGCGAGCGTTGGAGTTTTAATGCGTGGGAAATCGTGCTTTGGTGAGGACAGAGCAGTTTGGGCCAGAAATAAGAGCTGGAGCGTGTACTCGTGTAGTAATGCGGCTGGGATTGCACAGGCACGCTGCAGGAGGTGGGTCAGCTGGTGGTGCTGACTTAGGAAAAGCCCGCTGGGGATCCTAAGCCATGGCCATATTTATCATGGGACAAGGTTTTATAAATTGAGAGACTTTTATAGTGAGTGCTTTCTGCCCCTGGCTGCAAGGATGGTGGGAGAGGAGTGAAATGGCTGATTAATGCTAATCAACCAGCTGTTAATGAAGTGTATGTTCAATTTTTCAAATTATACAGAAGAATTTTTAAGTGGGTTGAATCCAGTATGCAGACTTGAATGGGCATGTTTTGAGGCTAAGTGTTGGGTATAGTTGTACTGGAATACCTTATAGCAAAGGTAGGGTGGAAGATCTTTTGTCTTAATTACCTAAACAAGCTTAGGCTGGAATATGTTTTCGCAAGGCGGTGTTGATTTTTTGCAGGATTAAGCCAGTAACTTAGTAGGCTTGCTTTCTTCCCTAGGAAGGAGGTTGACCACCTACTCTGGATGGTTACCCTTCTGTGTGGATTGTTACCCACTCTGTGGATAAAGCGGTTCCAAATGTACATGGTAAACTAATGTGATAGTTCAGCATGTCTGTATGCATCTAATTCTTGTTCTCCCCTTCCACAGAATGGCTCTGTGAATTTTTCCCTTTTGACTGAGTTCCAAGATTTATAAGTCAGCTGAAGACTTGGTGCATCCTTCCTTGAGCAGCTGCTTGTTTTGTAGGTTGTAGCCTGGTGGTCACCACCGCGGAAGAAGAAAGGATGCTTTGGGAGAGTCGGATGTAAGTGGGAATATAAAGGAGGTCAGCAACATGGCACTGGTTGTTCAAAGGAAAGGGAGATATGAATCATTCCAGTATGGCTTATGGGCATTTTATATGTCTTGGCTTTTCCCGAGTGTGGTGTTCGCACCTTGTGCTGTGTTGTCCTTTCTGTGCATATCAGCTCCCCTCTTCTGAGACTGAGAGCCTGTCTGAATCATCCTTTGCTTCTTGTCTTCTACGTTTTTTTCTTCAGGGGTTCAGTAACATACATGAGCAATTGATAAGCCAAGTGCCTCTAGTTGCAGAACTGCTTCTACTTCCACTGCTCTCAAGAGGCTGCAGTGTGGTTTTGGGCCAGCCCTGTTCATGTTCAGACACCTCTTAACATGTCTGTCAGGTGTGCTGTCTTTCCTCTCCCTCCCTCCTGTTTTTCTTGATAGCTGCATGAGATCATCCTTTACTAACACCACCCCCCTTTTCCCTCCTCCCAACACCTACCATTACTATGCAGACTTGTAGAGATTTTTTTTCTCTGTGGTCTCAGTTCTAGCTCCCTGCAAAGACTTCTGCTGGGTGCAGCACAGCTGCTGGCCCAGTCTCCCATCTCTGCTGCCTTTAGCAGTGTTTCTGTGCTTTCCTGCAGAAGTGGAGCAGTACAATTCAAGTGAGTTAAGTGGCTGAGAGACATGTGGGGAATAGACATGGGATGGCTTTAGGGTAGGATCAGAGATTATTTTGCAGAGCGTGTTGCTGGGTTGGAGATGCCATGTCTTTTCCTGGTTTCAGGCTATTCCTCTGTGTTGCAGCAGTACCAAAGAGGGGTGATGTATTTCCTGCACTTTTAAGCTATTCTTAGGCTTCACACAGAAGTCACCCAGATGTGATGTGATAGATTTATGCCTATAGGCTAAAGAACTTACAAAGTGCCATTCCTTGAACACATACACAGACTTTGGGCCATGCGATATCTACCTGTCTGCATGTTGCCAGGAGTAAGTCTTCGTTATGGGGACTGCTGCCTAGCCGATGGTGGGGATTGCTCAGAGAACATCTTGGCACTTCCTTCTGCAAAGAGTAAAACACTGTAAAGTTGGAAGGGGTGGTTAGCACCAAATTCTGAACGGTTGAGGTGGGCACTGCCTTTGAAGGCTTCCAGATCTGCCAGAAGCAGCAGCATTGTGGAGCCCTGAGGTACTTTCCCTAAAGGTAAAATAAGAAGAGTTTTGGGCCATCCTGGTTACCTCAGGCAACCCATCTTCACGGAGTGGGGAAGCTTGAAGTAAGTGTTGCTTGGAAGTAAATTCCTCTAATGTTTAAGAAGCTGATGGAGGGAGAAAGGATTGTGAAATCCAATGAGATTAATTACATTGTGGAGTGCCACCATCAAGCTGCAGCCTAGTGGATTACCGCTAAGAATCCAAGTGCTGTAGTTAAAACCTAGCTTAATGAAAGTCCCACAACTCCCTTAATGCATGCTGAGGGACAAATTAGGAAGAAGATCACAAAAATCTAGGCCCTGACATTGAAGACCGGACCGCAAACAAAAGTCAGAATCCACTGTCTCAATAGAAAATAGACAAATCTCTGAAAAATAGGTAATAATTTTTTCTGCAGCTTGACAGCACATCAGCTGATGTTTAAACTGTGAAGCTTATGAAGCAGATCTGGGTGCAGCTCCACTGGCTTCAGTGCACTGTGAGACATGACAGCTGATGATGTGGCCCTGTAATTAAGTCACAGCAGACAGATGCCTTGCAAACTAGTTGTTGATGTATCATTTGAAGATGAAAACTGAAGTTTTTTTAGGGGAGAAAAAAATGGTTTTGTTGTCAGATAGGTTGGGATAGGATTTTCTGCCTGAATCCTACCTTTGGCAGAAGGAGAGGAGGATACAAATAAATTAGCAAGGTGTGTCCATGTGTTGTGAATTGTGAACTTCATCTGCTTCCTGGAATCTGCGTGAAGAAAAACACATCTCAGACTGACACAGGATGACTGAGAAATCTTACTCAGGCCTGTTTATAGAGGTTCTCTCAGTTTTTAGCAATGATTTCAGCTCCTTCCTCTCCCAAAGAGTGAATTTCAGCTTTCCTTCAGTGCAGGTCACAGTGCACTTTTTCTGCATCACGATCTGTCATTCTTGTTTTCTTACCTTCTTTCCCCTGTGGCCAGCTTTCTAGGACTATACAGACTTTGAGTGTTCTAAATACTTCTAGTGCTTCTTTTTGGTTGTCAGTGCTCCTTGTAATGTAGCTATCAGCCCAGCTCTAACCTTTTTTTCCCTGTTTTCTGGTGCATTTTGATTCTTTCTCTTTTTCCCCTTTGTACTGCTTTGAATCTCTGACTCAATGTCCATAGAATCCTAGAATGGCTTGGGTTGGAAGGGACCTTAAAGATCATCTGGTTCCAACCCCCCTGCCATAGGCAGGGATGCCACCCACTAGACCAGGTTGCCCAGGGCCCCATCCAGCCTGGCCTTGAACACTTCCAGGGATGGGGCATCCACAGCTTCTCTGGGCAACCTGTTCCAGTGCCTCACCACCCTCACAGTGAGGAATTTCTTCCTAACATCTAATCTAAATCTATCCTCTTTCAGTTGAAAGACATTGCCCCTTGTCCTATCATTATCTACGCAAGTAAAGAGTCCCTCTCCATCCTTTTTATAAGACCCCTTTAAGTACTGAAAGGCCGCAATGAGGTCTCCCCGGAGCCTTCTCTTCTCCAGGCTGAGCATCCCCAGCTCTCTCAGCCTGTCTTCATAGGAGAGGTGTGTGTACACTGAACTGCCTTCTACATCTCTTCTGTGAAATCCGCGTTCTTTGAGTGGACATCTGTAAGTCTGACAGTCTGAAGAGCAAGCTGTTCTTGCATCTGATTTTCTGGAGAAGGCTTTTTTCTTTTACTGAAGTAGCCACAGTTTTAGTGGGATCAGCAGATGCTTTCTGCTCCCTCCACAGGAGCTCTTAGTACTGCTCTCATCTGCTGGCACATCACCATGGCTCTGCTGGCCTCTGTCAGTGATGCTGGCCAGGACATTGCTTTAAGTTCCTGTCGGATCCTCCTAGGACAAATAACCCTGTTTTTTTTTTTTTTGTCTTACTCCAAATCTCACTTGATGTCAGATGCGAACCCTTCCTTTCTTTAGAAGGTGCCACTTCAAATTTGAGCAGACTGTCAAAGCGAGCTGTGGTACTGTCCCCTCTCCAGGTCCCTCTGCTCATCTCGAAGTTATTGGCTTTCAGTTCTCTGCAGATGGGGCTGGGAGGGTCTCCCACACTTGGAGCAGAATCTGTGCTGCATGTGGATCCTTGAGATTACATCTGCGAGTGCTAAATCCACGGGCCTGCTTCTCTTTTGCCCTAGACTAGAAGGCTGTGAGCAGCCATACAGACTGCAGCCAACCTTTTGAAGCAAGTTGCTGTTCGGTAACAGTAGAAGCAATGCACGTCATGCAATCAACGGTTTCACTTTAAAAGCCTTTTTCTATGCAGATGTATTCACGTGGCGTTCACCGTCCCTCTGATGTTAGCCATATGGCCTGGCTTCAAGGCTTCCTCCGTAGAGCTTTCCATTATCTGTGCCCTAACGTGAGTGTGTACACGTATGTTTCTTTTCCCAGGAGGAGCTTGATGAGGGCAGAGATTCTTCACTGTCCTTTTGATCTCAGGCTCCTTTGGGGTTGGAAGAGAAATTTCAAAGGTTTAATCTGAAGCCAGGGTAGATGGACAGCCAATTGCTAGCTCACTATCATTGGGATTTTTGTTAATGATCCTTCAAGTGTTTCTCCTTGGGTCCCTTATCTCCAAAGCAAAAGTCGTGACTTTATTTCCTGCCTGCTTTCCTCAGTCAGTCCTTTAGATGTGGTGCCTGTCTTGTCAGGTGATAACGTCCATGAGATTGTTGGTTACTGTAAAGACATACAGAATACAAATAGTTGGTATAGAGTGATCTCACGTATTTGACTTTATTTAACAGGCCTCACTTGAACAGAACCCTTTCCAAAGTGAAGTCTGCAGAACTGGGCTCTTGGAGCAGGCTAGGCCCAGGCTGTTGAGCTAAGACAACATGCAAAATATTTACCTCCAAGGACCAGTATTTTCAACCTGCGCTATAACCTGTTGGTCCTGAATTGGTAGCCTCCTGCTATAAACTTGACCCTCTCACTGTCCAAGCATGTAACCCACATGAAATGATCCTGTCTTCCCAAGCTATTTGTGATTTTTTTTTTTTTTGTACTCACAGAAACTTTTTAGGGCGCAGGAGAGCAGTGAACTGGGGGCTTTACAATTGTATTAGTAATTTTGAGAGAGGGCTGGCTGAGTTGGCTTGGCCTGGAAACTGTTTGTTTAGCTCCAAGAACTGGGAAGTGCCTGTTAATGTGTTTGGTATCCTGTAGTTAAAGAAAAGTTAAGATGAAAATAATGTTGTTAGTATTGGTCCGTGGAACTGCTGGTAGCCTTACTGTTGTTTCATTAACCTGATGAATCCCAAACCTCTAAACTACCACAGGGAGAGGCAAAAAGCCATAGTCCGTGACCTGCAGGAACTAGCAGTGACTTCCAATTGCTTGGAGGCTCTCAAGGAGGATTTTACTTGGCCGCAAAAACCACTAGCCTAACTGGAGAAAGATATAGCAGTGGGTTTGGATTGCTGTAGCAGTCCTGAGATCAAGCTGGGGTCAGGCACTGGCATGGCTTACTGCAGCCCTGAGCAGATACTGCCAGGGACTGACTGAATTTAGCCACAAAGACTAGCTGCCAGAATTGACCAGAAGTCTACCCAAATTCAAGCTTGGGTACAGCAGGTAAGCGGATGTGTGAAGTTTTCAGTGTGAAAGCCAAGCTTGTAGCACAAGGCATGGAGATGCATGCCTGAATTGCTCGTGGATAGAATTTGCCCTCCAGCAAAACTACTGACAGGCTGGATGTGTCCTTTTAATTCACGTGTCTGTTTTTTAGGCCTTCTTCAGATCTTAAGTGTATCGATAGTTCTTTCCTGCTGTGTCTTCAGTGTGTTTTCCGTACTGCTTTTCTGCCCTTGGTGGTGGAAACAGCAAAGCTCTCATACTGAAAGTTTCTCTGCGGTCGAAGTGGAACTGAGCTGAGGTGGGCTTTCCCTTAAGTTGCCTCTTCACAAGTAGGATCAACAATAAAGTTCAGTCAAGGCAAAGTTGCTTCTTGAATTAAATCCAGACTGATTTTTTGTTAGTGGCGGTGTTTGCTTTTAATTCCCTAAGCCTTTTTTGCCTAGATTTGGAAAGTGTGAAATGTTCGATACAGTGTGGCTGTCTCCTAGACCACAGTGGGCTGAAATAAATGAAAAGGCGAGATCCATTCCTCTCTTGGGAGTGTAACACACAACTTATTTCAGAGTTTAGGCTAAAAAATCCTGTATATCAGAGACTGAAATTTAAGTACCTCAGTGTTTTTTTGGAAAAGGGAACCAAGGACTCTGTTCTCCCTGATTTTTGTGAGAAGGAAGGTTTTTAAAAGGTGTTTTGTCCTGAATCTGATTTGAATCCTAGCCTTTGAAAGCTGTGAGATGCATGTTCGTGTCTGTATGTGTACATATGTGTATACGCATGCATGTATATGTATCTATATACATATCTATGCATACCTGGGCCAGTCTTTTGCAGGCATTCTCTCTTAAGCTTGAATGATCTCTGTGTTGTGTTTAGAATTTGCAGGCAGAGTGTACCAAAAAAGTGGACAAAAGAGGATGTCTGGAAAGAGACTAGAACTGAACGGGTAGCTGTATTAGCAGGGTGAGTCAGGTCAATAGCTGGCAAGATATTTGGTTCCCCAGGTGGTTCACCTGTCCATGGCCCTGTTTTTATTGGTGTTTTATTTTTTTCCCCTCAACCTTTCTGTGCTGTGTGGAGACAGCTGCTGAAGTGCTGCTTGTATTACTGTAATCAGCAGTAATGGGGATGCTGCAGGCTGATGAGCCAACTCCTTTTGGACAACCTAGTCACTTGTCAGGATGAAAGAGTGGAGGGTGGAGTTTAGTTAGCAAAGATCAGGTATGCCCGTGAGAAGCCGGCAGTGTCAGAAGGTCCAAACTGAGCCTGTTGGGTGGGTTTGGCAGAGCTCTGTTATCTGTATGAAATGGCTGTCCGCGATCAACCAGAATTCGGATCTGGTGTGTGAGCGTATCGCAGCTCTTTAATGAGCCAATTAGTGTTCTGAGGGCGTTACGGTCCTTGCTCATGAAAAGCGCGGTGACAATCCGAGTAGGTGTGCTGATCTCTCCCGACACTGGGTGGGCGCCTGCCTTGTATCGGGGCACGGGATGCTCACGAGGAGACCCACAGCGTGCCCGGCCCGTGCTTCTTCCCCTCTCCTCGCTCTGCAGTGGCTAGCTGGCCGGCAGCGGGGCACGGGCACGGCTGTGCTCACTCTGGCTGACCATATGGGAGCCACTTGTGCGTGCTGTAGGATGTTAGCTAGGTTCTCCTTGCTGCGGCAGCGTCGGCTTTGCCAGCAGTGTTTGGCTCTAGCACTTGGAAATCGTAGCGACTCCGTTACCTACATTTCATTTGCGTGTGGTCAGGTTTGAGTTGCTGCAGTCTCTGCATTCCTGGCAGCTCAGAATCAGAATCTGCATCGCAGCTGGAGCCCTGGCGTGACATTTGGGAGAGCAATAGCGTGACAGAGCATACACCTTTCTGCATGGGTGTCCTCTGAGAGGACAGGACCGCATCTTTCCTCTGTATCACTTCCTACCCTAAACAAACATTGAGCAATGCCTTCCTGCTTGTTCCATTCCTCTCACATTAGTTGCTGCTCAGCTTCTGCAATGGTTCTTAATCAACAAACTTTAGGTTGTTCTTCTAGATAAACACACGTGTTAATGACTCAAAAATTGGTGTGGTATTTCAGGTGTTAGCTTTTAATTGGAAGTCCCCTCCCAACTAAGTTTTCAAGTCTAACAGTAAACAGGAATTCCTCCATTTTCTCCACCCTGCTGACAGCATGACTTCCTCTGATGGAAATTATCTAAAGGGTGCAATCCGACGTATTTTTTTTTTTTTTTTTAACATCAGAGGTGCTGACAGGTTATAACATAGTCTGTAAATTGTAGAGCTGGAATCTCTTGACTGTGTTGGTGGCACAGAGAGTGACAGCACATGGGATAGAGCAATGCTTTGTATGGTCCATTAGAGATGCGAAGAGGAAAAATGTTGTTGGAGGAGGGAAGAGGCGTGATACAGTCCTTTTATTTTATTTTATTTTACATAATCAATAGCATTCCCTACTGCAGCGATTGAGGAAAAAAATAGCAATATTCTACTTCAGTAAATTAATAGAAACAAAAGAATTTTTCCTCCTTTGTTCTGAATCATGCACTGTGCAGAACATGAAGTCTGAACTTTCTTGCCGTGTTTGGCTGCATTACCTTGCCCCTCTGCTGCAAGGCTTGATACAGATGTTGAATTTGGAAATGGTTTGTCAGGTGGTGTTGGTTGTTGCTGAGTTGTTGAAAATTGGCACTGGGCAGCAGAGCTAGTAAAGCCCCCTATGAGAGGAATTGTTCAAAATTTAGTGGCAGCTTAGTCTCCTAGAGAGAACTTGCTGGGCAAGTGTTTTGCTACACCAAGTTCTCAAACTTTTCAAGTTACTTCCATTTCCCTAAAAAGCATTTACAGTAGTCCTTTAAATCCATTTGTTTCCATTGTAATGGGAATGGTTTCTTGAAATGGGGATGGTGAGAGCACTATTGTACAAGGGCAGGCTTTTTTGAAGAGTCTGCAAATAATTGTGGTTGGTGATATGCGTGTGCTGACGGCTGTAATATCTGCATGAGCAATTATTACAATCTGCAATAACTGCAAATGCCAGCTAGGGACACTATCTGTGTGCTGCCCTGTGCACTGAAATGTTGGAAATGGGAATTTTAAAGCAAATTTAAGATAGCTATTTCCTCACGGGAACAAAACAGGGCTCATAATGATGACTTGTGTTTGCAAAGACATTTTCTGTCTACTGAGAAAATAAGGACATTTACAATGACTTACAATGTATGCAGCAGAGACCTAGTGTTTTATTAAAAGAAACTGAGACTCTTGCAAGGCTTTTGTTCTGTGTTTTTTGGGGTTGTAGTGTTAAAAACATAAGCCACCTTTGTTTCTGCCTGTTAACCATTGTCAGCTGATAGGGCACAGACTGTGAAGGATAAAACATGAGGATTGAAGTGTCTTAGTCAAACTGTTCTACCTTATTTTAATGCCTTCTTAAGGCATCTATAAATTCCAGAGGAGAAACGGGAGAGTATGTGCTGATGGTTATCTTCTTCTATTTGAGGCTTTAAGGAAAGCGTCCTAGAGACTTGCAATAATAGAATTAAAAAGGCTGGAAAGGATACTTATGTAGTTTTAAAATGATCTGAATACAGACTTTTTAGAATGGGGAGAAAGAAAGCGACAAGATATGTCTCCTGCTTTCTGAATATAGTAGGAAAGGTTTGTGTCCTCATTTTTTACAAGTCACTTGTTTGAAAACCATGCAGTTGTTGCATGTGATACTTCCTCATACAAATGTCCAGCTTTTACCATTTATAAAGCATTTTTGGTAGCAAAGGCAGTTTGCATACTCTGAAAAGAATAAATCCTCTGGGTATAATAGATCTGTTAGAAGTAGGCAGAGGAAAACCAGCTTAAGGACCCTGCTCAATTAGTCCACTTTCTCTGGAGTGGCTGCTTGGTGGTATTCTCACAGCTTCTTAGCCAGCCTTTTGTCTGATGTTTGTCCTAACTCTGCCATGCACCTCGGTCTGGTTCTGTGCTGGTCCCATTAACGTCTGCTTCAAAGGAGCATCTCCATTAATGCATCTCCACTAGCCATTCTGGAAAGTAAACTTTTAGCTGAAAATGTAAGGCTTATTAGAGTTTTTCTTTGAAGTGAAGTAAGGAAGACTTCCTTAAGTGCACCGTGCTCCTTCAGCACTTCTCACCAGACAGGTAGCAAATACGCAAGTTGCTAGAGGTTATGCATTAAACGGATATGTTGAAAGCCCTTAAATCTTCAGTTTGTTCTTAGCTTTACCTAGTGAATAGTTGTCATCTGGTACAGTATTAAGCATCTTGCTTGGCACGTAAGCAGTCCTCTTAAGTATTCACTGTCTCATTTATTGCTATCTCCTTCAAAACTTGGCTTTTGTTTTGACCAGCACAGAGAAGGGGTTTGGGTGTTTTTGTTATTGTTGGGTTTTTGTTTGTTTGTTTCTTCCCCCTTCTTTCCAGCTAGCTTGGTTTTATGACTTCTGAACTGGAGATTTGCTGTTGAGCATACTTAACTAGAAGCACCAAGACACAAACTTGTTTAAGCTGGTAAACATAGCTGCTGCCTCACCAGTTGGTGACATTATTTCCTTCTGGATATTCCCTGTTGCCTTGCAAACCACTGCCAAGGTATATAGAGTGACTCACTTCTTGTAGTGCTTCCAAGATGGAAGTTCTTAAATCTAAGCTTGGGGATGACAATAGTAATGTTCTTGCCTACTTGTTAGGTTAGGCGTTTGTCTTTGCTGGGGCGAGCCCAAAGGTGACACATCCGTATCCAGTAACTCACCAGCTAGCAACGCGTTTTGTTGACCGAGTGGATGTCTGCAGGGCTGGCTCTCAGCTGGGGAAGCTCGCTCCGAGGGTTCTGTAGTTTTGGGGAGGTTTTCAATGTCGCGCTCCCGCAGAAAGCTCCCATTGAGAGGGAGCTGGGGCTGACTCTGCACAATGTGCCCAGTCTCCCACGCAGCATCCTCCCACAGCCTGCCAAGCCAACAGGGCAGCGCTCGCTCCGTACATAGCAGTGGTGAGAGCGCTGGGAGCTATTGACTAACATTATTATAGAGCTAGGAATCTCCTCCTCGCTTCCTGTGGGCCGTGTAGCACAAGAGCAAGACTTTTTAATTAACGCAGCAATCTGAAGCTAGCTAAAGAGCAGAGCTCAGCTAAAACAGCTTCCCCAGTTGTTTGGGCAAGCAGCTGATGTGAAATCTGGCATGTTAACTTTGTGCTGGCCTTTGACTGATCTGACATGAGAGGCATAAAAGCAAACAGGATGGCGGTGCTTTCCCAGGGAGATGTATGGTACAAACCAGACCCTGGCTTCCGTGGCTTTTTGATATCCATAATGCCTAGCTGCTCGTGAGTGCCTTGCCGCTCTTTCGGTACGTTTCAGTTAGTGTTAGGATCAGGATTTTCCAGATTTCTTCCTTGCCCAGACAAGCAGGTGATTCATAGCTGCGGCCTTTTTCTTTCTCCCCTTTTTCTTTTTCAGACTTTCAGTAGTGCAGGTGGAGACTAAAGGATCAAGATGATTCCTTTCAGCTAACCTATCATTTGACTTGCCGTGGCCAGGGGCCTGACTCGTGTAAAATGAACTGATACCAACACAGCCAAGATGAGTTCTCTTGTGTAGTTTTAGCCTGGTGGTCTGGATGTTACACCCAGAAGGAAAAACTGGAGCTGAGCAGATGATAAATATGATCGGGATGGGTGAAGGGAAAAGAAGCCCAGATATCCTTTTTTCCTTCCTCTGTCTTTCTTTATTTTGTTCCCCACTGCAGCTCCCTGGATTAGTGGGGTGTTAGCTGCTAAGCCAAGGGCAGGTGTCATTCGCTTTGAAACCTGTTTAACCTGTCTCCTGGGTGCTCTATCTGCTCCTCAGAATGGGAGGAAGCACTCCGATTTTTTTCAGTTTGGGCAGGAGGTGTGCTGCATTGTTGCTGTGTCTGTGAGTACTGCACAAAACACAAAGGTTCTGCATCTCACGTTTTTGGCTGTCTCTTTAAACGTGTTTGTTGGGCTGAACACAAGCCCAGTGCATTAAGAACCAACTGATCTCTACCGTGCAGCCACAAAACTTTGTGGAGTTGATAGACTTCAAATAAGCTGTTTCATTAGCTAATGTGTTAATGACTGAAATACAGCACTAGCTAGTGCTGAGTGTTTGCATTCCTTCCCTCCCACCCTCTACCCAGGAGCATCTTAGCAAAAACATACGCTGATCACATCGACCTGTGAGCCAGTGCTTTTATTTTATGTAACTATTTGTCTTCACTTTCCATGTCCCTTGAACTGTTTTTTTTCCTGAAGATGAGATGCATCATCAAATAAAAATTGTCTTGGTCACCATTTGGCTCCTGCTGTGGGAATTTAGTATGGATTTAGTAATACTGCCTGATCTTATTATTAAAGGGCTTGCCAATTCCTGATGCTGTCTAGCAATTTAAGAGAGTGAGGTGAGGAAAGACTCGAAAAGGAACACTGGGCTCTTGTCAAAAGAAAACAGCGGGGTTTTATTCATTCTTGTTTTATGTGGGGGGTGAAGGCATGAGCTGCCTGCTTGCAGTAGTAACCCAGAAGGGGTTGAAGGTGGAGGAAGGTGTCACGGTTAGAGGTGAGAAGTAAGTGGTGAGCTGAAGTTACTGGTAGCAGTTCGGTGCCTCTGGGCAAGGACGCAACTGTATTGAAGCTGGTCCGAGTCAGCTGGTTGTACTGGGGAATACTTCTGCTTGAAAGCATTCTTGGAAACGAGCTATGTAGTGTAATGAAAGTAAGTCCTAACGTACTGCATCTGTTCTTTCCTGCCTTTGAACCATACAAATCCCTCCTCCTTCCTTTAAAGCCGCTGGGCTTTGCATAACCTCTGATGTATTCTCCAGGTTTTTAGCTTAACCAGTATAATGGGAGCAAAGCCTCTTGTGTACGGTACATTTTTATTTTTAGCACTTC
This sequence comes from Anseranas semipalmata, assembly GCA_013399115.1. Classification (NCBI taxonomy): domain Eukaryota; kingdom Metazoa; phylum Chordata; class Aves; order Anseriformes; family Anseranatidae; genus Anseranas; species Anseranas semipalmata. The sequence continues at coordinate 701,577 of VXAA01002389.1, forward strand.
AGGATCCACCGATTAGAAGTGCTTTTTGTAATTAGACTTCTTGTGTGGGATGCCTTTCCTTAAGGTGACTTTTCTGGAATTTACAGTGGTAGTAAATCATTCCCTGCACACTAAAGAGTTGCATGTCTGGTCTGGCCACAACTTAATTTTTTCAGGCACAGGAAAAGCCCAGCACAGCCCGTGCCCTTCACCCAGAGGAGGGACTAGGCTGTGAATGCTGTGTCTTCTCCTAGGTACATGCCTGTTCCCCCACCCCAAGGGTATTTAGCAAGCAGACGTGGCGATGACTCAGTGTTATCTCCTGTGGAACAGGAAAACAGATCGCGAAGGGCATTCCCAGCGGCCGGAATAGCGGGCGGTGCACCCGAGCGTGGCACTGGCAACCTCTGGGGAATTCCTAGCGGAGAGCGGCGCCTGCGCTCGGCGCTTCAGCAGCATCCCTGCCAGCCCCATCGTGAGAAACCCGCTGCTGCTGCTGGCAGGGCTGTGCTCCCATCCCAAATCTTGCTGGAAACGGGAGGTCCGTACCGCAGCGTGTGGTATGGCTTCGCTGGTGAAATACATGGGATAACCTGCGCTCCTCTGGAGGCGCGTCGGTGCTAGCAGCTGCCGACACCGACGTTCCTTAAGGAGATAAAATGCTTGCCCGAGCCCTGAGTTAGGTTTGGTAACCACAGCAAATGTTTTCTTACGTTTGAACCGGTAAATGTCAGCTTCACTTGCCGTGTTTCGTATTCTGTTCTGATATCACGGAACCTGATCTAATTTTTTAATTTCTGAACAATCACTTCCTGCCTGCCACTCCCTTGTTTGTATCATGTGCTCATAGGAAGAAACTCCTTTTGAAAGGAAAAAGTACAGCAGCCGCTAGTTTACCACACTTAAGTAATGATGGGTGCCTCAAAAATTGTTTGAAGAAAGAAGCGAAGTTTCTAAGTGGTATAAACATCTATGTATTTGTTTTATTTTATTTTGTTTTCTTGCTTGCTGTCCAATTTTACAGACCAGTGCTTGATATTCTAGAAAAAGAGAAGCTTCGCAGCCAGGTTGGTGGTGGCCTGAGGGCTGGTGCCCTCGAGCACGCAGGTTCTGCTGATGCCCGCGGACATTGGGATGATTCAACAGCTCCCCGTTCTGCTTTGCTTTCAAGAGTCCCCTCAGCTGTGAAGTTTGCCCAAGCTGCAGCCTTTAATTAGTTCATCTGCGCAGAAGTGGCCATTGCTTCTGCCCCTGTGCTCGGTCAGGAGAAAACAACTTACTTTGCGCTCCGCAGGCAGCTTTTACGACTTCACAACCTGTCATCGGTAAAGAGCGCTGCCTGGCCCGCTCTTTTTCCACCAGGGAAAGCAAGAACTTCCATCTGTGGGATGAGCAGACTTCTCTTCCAAAGGGGGAAGGGTGCCGGAGAGGCAGCTTTGCATCGTCCAACATTACAGGCAGAATTTGAGCCCTAACAGTTAAATTGGGCTCTTGACCTTGCTTCCCCTCCATTTTAAAAACCAGACCGTGAAATAGATTTACATAAAACGCGTGCGCAGGTCTTCTGCTTCGTGTCAGCGGTGACTTTTTAGAACCGTCCCGGAGAATGAGTGTAGAAGACTGCCATTTATTCCCGAGTCTTAAATCTTCACTGAATATGAACTTCTCCACAATTTGGGGATTTTTTTTTTTTTTCCCCAGTTATTTTTGATGGGAATTTAGAAGTATAACCAAAAAGGCGCTTCCCAGCTTGCCTGTCTGAACTGGCTTAGGATGAATAAGGTGTTACTCAGCAAAAGAATGCATGAGAAAGAGACTCTTTTCTATGCTGGAGTAATTCTTTTTGGTAGTACCCTTGTATCTCACAGATCTAATGTTTGCAACAGTTGAATGACCCCATTGCCATGGTTGTGAGGTAGCTCGGTCTTTTAAGGGGCTTGTCCTGGCATTTTTCTTGGAAGTAGGAAGAGTCATAATCTTAGGTAGGAAAGAACCATGGACCCATGGCTGTGTAAATATTACAAATACGCTAGCTTTGTTTTGTGCTCCCTGGTGTGGTGCCTTCCCAAGCTTCATTTGCAGCTTCTTCCAAGGCTACTGTGAAACAAAATCTTTTTTTCTTGTCAGAAGTATAAAGTTTGTGTTCTGAATGAATATGATCCTTTGGTGATTTTTTTTCATTACATGCAGTGCTTTTCCAGATATCGCAGCTGTGAAAAACAGAATGGGATTCTCCCAGATTTGCTCTTTGGTTCAGTCTGTTTACCTTTCTTATCTTCCAAACTTTAGACTTGTACAAAAGTAACTATTTTTTTCTGATACCGAAACAGTTATATTTCGTATTCAGGGCAAAAAATAGCCACCTTTTTTTTTTTTTTTTGTCATTAATAAGATTTTTACTGTATCTGCTGAGCTTGGTAAGAGTTGTTATAGTTATTATAGGGGGCAAGTGGTGGACCCGTCAGCTGCCTGATCTTCTGAATGAATACAAGAGATACCCTGTGTTTGTTACGGGTCAAAAATTGAGCGAAATAAAATAATTTAAGGGTGGCTTTTTAATAACTTTAAATGGTACGGTTCATAATGCTGACTAGCCAAAGAGATTGCATGTAATTATAGCCTGGAGAGTGGCGGCGGTTGTTTTCTGGGGGGTGATATTTTCCCCTAAGCATCTTCGAACGGGATTGATAGCTCTCCCATTCCGATGCCACCAGCTGAGCGAATACAGTTTTTTACAGCCTCAGGAGCTCTCGGGTGCCCAGGGATACAAGGCGAGCCCCACAGGAGGAGCGCCCACAGGCAAGCCCCGGGCCAACACCTCCGAGCCCCGGGCGTCCTCCCCGCTGCCTTCGGTGGCCGAGACACGCGAGGGAAACGCCGCTTCCCAGCCAGCCCCAGCAGGGAAGGGGAAATGTCAACGAACACTTCAAAAAGCAAAAGGACGACAAAGCCAAAGCTCGAAAGCCGCAGCTTTCTATTGCCGCGATAATGTGTCCTTGGCGTGATGCGGTTTGTGGAGGGAAACAAGGGGAGAGGGGCCTTTGGCCTTTTCTGTCGCATTTTAGAGTAGAAGTTGCACATGAAGCTTAAACAGGAGGAAGACCCTGACGCTTTTTTTCCCTTTAAATGAAGATTGTACTGGGAACGTTGCCTCAAGAAGGATAAAGCAACCCAAATAAAGCCATTCCAGTAAAGATAAATGTCTTATCTGAGGAGAATGCATCTCAGACATGAAGACAGCAGACTTGCCAAAACAACTTGAAGTCCTCACAAACAAGCAGGTGGCTGATCGTTCTTGACCAGCAGCGTGTGTGTACCCAGAACACTGCCCACAACTTCACGTGTGAAATTTGGAATCTGAGAGCTCTTTTTTTGGCCTGCCTGCTGGGTTTGAATGTTTCTGAAGGTGAGGATTTCTTTGGGAGGTACAGGCCTGCATTCTTGCTTATGTTTGGTAGCATCCTCATCCTCCTAAAGCCTCTCTTGTGTCATGGGGCAAACTTGTCGGTCGAGCAACAGCTTCTGCTCCTTTGGAGCAGTGCAGCTAGTCAAAAATAGTGAGCCTTCTGCTGAGGAGGGAGGAGGTTCAGCAAGGGAACAGTGGCCTCTGATGACAAGCAGAGAGAAGTGCAGGAGGCCACACCAGCAGCGCAGATTAAATTCCCAAGGGGTTGTCCCCATCCCTGAGGCAAGTGTTCTAAAAATGTTTCTCATGTGTCTGACACTGTAAAGAGAACTCGAACCTAATGTAGTTATATTTTTGCTTGCTGTAATGTTTGAGACCAAGGAACAAAATAATGTTCGCTTTCTTGAAAGAGAGCAGCATATTCTGAGTTTATAAACATGTTGGGAGTAGAGACAAATTTGTGTTCCTTAGATTTTAATCCTGATCAGATAATGAACTCTTCCTCAGTAGGAAAGCAAATTTATCTTTTTTAATACTGAATCACTGTAGCTTGTCGCCTTTTGCAAAATTGCAGTTTACTTGGTTTAGTAGGGGCTATACTAGGGTAGGATGTTGTTCTCAAATGTTCTTTCTAGCTCAGTTATTTGGTGAAATTTGTTTTCAGAAATGTCATTGAGTTTACAGTCTACAAGTGTTCGGAAACCTTTGTTTTAGAAACTAACGCATTAAGATTAAAGATATCGAGAATAACAGTCTCTCATGCTAATTTGAACTTGTCCCTTTTGGTCTTGTTTGTGCTTCAAAAGCCCTGCTGAATGTCATAGATAAACTATAACGTTTAGGTAGTCTTCTAAAGGTTGATGAGATTATGTCCAGGCCCCTGTCATACAGTGATAGGAAGGGGGAGAGAGGAGCGAGCGCATGTATGTGTGTGGATACACGCGTGCGTATGTTACGTGACTTCCTGATGGAATGCCAGCTCCAACTGCTTCACCTGCAGTGTGTGTTTTGGATTGGTTCGCCCACAGGTTGCTGGCAGCAGCTAGATTTTTTTTTTAATATTCCTGTAACGCACTGAATGCAGCGTTAGCATTCAGATAACCTTATTTTTTCCCCCATTAAATGCTCCTCGATGAGTGATGTTGGCACGAGACCCAGTCCACCCCCCCCACCCCAAGCCATAGTTCACTTCATATCTGTTTACTCTTAAATCCTTTTGCATGCGGTCAGCCTTACAGGTCACAAATGAGAGACTGCCAGCTTATTTGTTGTCCGACTGCTTTCGCAAATGCTTCTGGTTTTGATCTTTCTGAGAAAATAGACACTGAATGCAGCTCGTGTAAAATACAGACGGTGTTTGTAGCAGGGACATTTTCTAGGAGGGTTAAACATGACATGTTCCCTCGAAACGGTTTTATGACTGCTGCTAATTTGAATGCTCAGTAATAGAGATCTGTTGGATTGAGGGGTTACCCTTCACTATTAATGACTCATTGGCCTCCTTCCCAAGCTGCCTGAAGTGCTGCTCTCCCTAGTGGAAGTAATTTTGTCTTTGAAGTACTTTCCAGAGCTGTCAACTAATGTTCCACAGTTCCCAGAGGAAATAATAAGCCATGAGTGCATGTACACTGAAAAAGTAGATGCTGAAATGAACTGTTCCTATAGGAGCCTGGCAGTCTGCTTCTCTGTGGAATTCAGCTTGTTTATACAATCTTATCTGGCTAAGCTTTGGTATTTCATCTGGCAGGCAGTTCCTATGAAAAGCAGCTGTCCAAGCAATGGGAGTGGTGCTCCTGGTGGCTTTTTCAGAAGGTCTGTAATTTCTTGTTTCATGTAAATTAAAGAAATACAATACTCTTTTGGCTACAACCAGATGCTCTAAGCAATTTTCTTTCCCTTATGAATAGCCCTTTAAGTATGCTGTGCTGTGATGTACTCTATGACTTAATGATAGGATTCACAGTGCCCACCAGGAAGGTATAAAGTATTCTGTAAAGTCACTGGCTGACTACAGAATTGTTGGACAAAAACAGAGATGTTAGCATCTATAACTCTGTAGATATGTTTTAAGAAGAAATTCTGATAGTAAAATATTCATGCTTGGAAGTGAAAACCTCCTTTAATGGGCTTTACTGCTGCTGGACACGTGGAGGTAGTTCCACCGATTAAAATAAAACAAAAAAAAACACTGGTATCAAGACAGTGAGCACAAGTGTGTCTCTGCATGAGAAGAGCTGTAGCATATATCTTCTCTAACAGAAAGGTTCTGATGGGTAAGTGACAACTATTTAAAAGAAAAAGGGGGAAAAAAAAAGCATGAACATTAACAGGAAGGATGCAGCCAAAATACTTAAGGTTTTGCGTAACTTATTGCCAGAAAACAAAATGTACTGACAAATGAAGCTTCTGGGGAGAAGAGGTGCAATAACATTCAGTGCCTACAGAAGAATTGGAGATAATTTTTTGTGCAGCTTTGGGTTGTGGTTTCATATATGACAGAACTGGAGGGCTGACGTTTCCTTCTCCAACTGTGGTAAATGTTCGCTTCTTTCTACAGGAACAATATTTTCAATAGGAAGCAAATTATGGGTACAAGTAAAGTTCAGATCTGTCTTCCAAAGTTCAGTAGTTATCCATGACTATCCATCCAGTTCATAGCACATCTTTGTATGAAAGCACTGCATTTGGTATGGGAAAATGCTCCGTGCAGTCTGCCCCTTTCTAAGAATCGGAGACCATATTCAGCACCTAAAAGGCTAATTCTCCTTCTGTTACCTGCACATAACATTTTACTCTGACCTCATTCAAGACATAGGAAGACATGGCACCCTGTAGAATACAAGGCTTTAAGTACTGTTTAGATGTGCCATTTGATGGCACTTCCCCTGCCAGTATGCATACAGATTTATGTAGACTTTTTGCTCTGCAGCAGGAGAATTTGATACTGCAAGAAGTGAAACATGAAAAACAAGCTCTGTCTGGTTCATATATAGTCTATACTTGTCTTCACTGAGATCAAACAGTCCATTTTGTTAGCTAAAATGGCACTCCTGCTTGGAATCCTATATGGTGAGGAAACTCAAAACCTAGTCACTGACCTTCATTAAAAGTGTGTGGTTGTAAATTATGCTACGATACAGTTTCATTTCAGTCTGATACATCCCACCTGAACAGTTCATAACTGCAAAGAGGTGGTAGATCACTGTTTGACCACCCTGTAGTTGTTAAAAAGCAGTGATGCTGGCTGACTTCTCCCAGTTCCCCGGTGAGGAAGGAAATTTTTCCTTCACTGTGCTTGGGATTGATGACTTTCTGCTGCCACAGCAACAGCTGATGTTAAACTTCAGTAGAGATACTTGGCTTTATTCCTGCAGCAAAAGTATAAGCTCTGAATAGTATGGGGGGCTGTTTTGTGACTAGCAGGTCATCTTGAATACAAGGTAATGTAATAGTCCCTGCATTGTCAGGGAGCATGCATTCCATACTTGAACTTCTAGAAAATAGTTAATTGGTTTGTTTTCTTAAAGGCTCTCCAAATTAACTCCCATTTCTCCAACCTATAATAGGTTTTACCAGTTGTACCTGTTAAAACTGAGACTTCATCTTTCTCATATGTAATCCTGTTTAGGATCAGAGTTGGAAACTGATAACTGACAATGTTTTAAAAACAAAAAAAGTCCAGTCATCAACAGGACATGAACATAATTTTTTAACCTGTTGCAGCCCTGGAAGACTGAATCCAAAAAGGGTCAGTGGTCCAACACTGAATGTAGCTTATATGACTTGTAATCTCTGCTTCTGCCTGACTCATGTTTCGAGGAAAAAGATAATATTTTTGTGGTAAGCTGGGCTCTTTATTATTAAAGGAGGTGGTTGTTTTGAAGCTGCTCAGAGGTTAGGAATGCTGGCAGTCATCTGGGGAGTCAGATTAGTGGGCAGAGTGCAGGTGAGGAGGTCATAGAAGCAAAACAAGGACTTCTTTAGTGCCACTGCCCTCATGGTTGTTCAGCCAAAGGAAGCTGCTTCAGAGATGACCCACCTGTATGCGTCAGGAAGACCATCACGCTTCTCCAGCTTACCTGTGACATTAATACTGTATCACGACAAACTTGCGTGTTGTGGGAATCAGCTCCTTGGATTGTTCTTGTTAGCTTAAGGGGAAGAAAACATTGTCGTCAACAAACCTTCCCAGGTGAAGTATTCGGTAAAATGTTTGCAAGTCAGTCTTAAGAGTCATCCAGTATTAATACTCTAACATAAACAGAGTGGGGGAGAAGAGCTACCTGGGCACTTTCAGGGGAGAGACAGATGACTAGGGCATGTGTTTCATTTTACTTGCAGTGCAATGAACTGCACTCGCCGATCTAATTTGCTGAGACTTAAAGCCATGCAGCTTTTCTTTTGAGTTCAGTTTTCTAGTACTGCAAGAGACAGTCTCAAACACAAACTCACATGTAATTTTAATTTTACCATTCTAAGCTGAAAGTCCGGGGTAAAGGTTGCCTCGGTTTTCAAGGTTCAGAGCTACTATTCTACAGTGCTATGTATTTCAAGTGAAGAAGAACTTCAATTCTAAATCTGAATCCCGAAGTTGTTTTCATAGCCTTGTCACAGGAACTTGTCAGTGAGTTAAGAGTGGGTAGTGCGCAATGTTGGAGACCATGGTGATGAAAGAAATCTGACATGGACCTATACTTTATAAGAAAAAATGTTTGTTGCCAGTCTTCAAAATCATCCATCAAAGTTTCACCTCTAGGTGAATGCAGATGGTGATCCTGTTAATGAGGGAATAGGAATAATGCCTGGCTTTGGCTGCTGTGGGTGGATTTGTACGTTCAGAAGAATTGATGCTGTGCTGATGCAGGTTAGCTGCAAGGAGACCAGGACCACAGCAGGGCCTGCACAGTTGGTAGAGCTCTGAACAATCTTGAGAGCAGAGGCAAGAGGTAAGCGTGACTTCAAACACTACAAACTCATCCAAGAAGCTTTTCCTTCAGGATGACCTTTTAGAGGCCTTGTGGTGTCTTCAGTGTTGGTGTAGCCAATGCAAAGAAGTTATAGGAGAATGCAGAGGTGGTTTTTCTGCAGTCCTTAAGCGCTTTTTCCAGCCTAAAGGACTACCATAGGATCACAGAATGATTTAGGCTGGAAGGGACCTCTGGAGGCCAGCTCATCCAACACCCTGCTGAAAGCAGGCTCGGTTAGATCAGGCTGTGGTTCAGCACTTCTTGTTAGTGTTTTATAAGAGTGTGCAACTTCATGCTACTTAATTGAGATCTGTCAATAATATGTCTTGAAAGCTGCCGTGACAATGGGACCTTGCAAGAAATAAAAATGTAATTATAAGCATGTTTTTTACTAACACATTTTTTTCAACCTTCATTGGATAGAGAGATTATTTTACTTTCTCAAACACTGTTTTGCAGGGTTAACTTGTAGGAGGGAAATTTCCTGGTGGCACTTCTGTAAACTGATTGTACTTCTGTATTTTACTGCTTGTCTTCAGCAGTAGAATAAACTGAAAGTCTGTTGGTTTCTATCTGAAAAGTGTTAGTATGTTTAAACTCCCAGTGAAATATTTTTTCCAGCTAGTACATGCTTCATGTTTAAAATATGCACAGTATTTTTAATGTGAACTACAGTAACACATTTTGTACACTAGCCACTTCATGACTATTTAAGTATTTTTCATGCAAAGTGCAACTTGAGTTTCTTATTCGGAATAATTTGTCAGGGGGCACTTACATATCATTTAGCTGATTTAAAGTCAATCATTTTGCACGTGCCATGGAGATACAGCTACAGACACCAAAATATTTGGCCGATTGCTTAAACAGCAGAACCCATGAAGGCTGCCTTCCTGTGGATTTTCTCAAGGGTAGGAGTGTGTGTGCGAGTCCATGTGTGTTCTGTGATCCTTAGCATATGGGCTAGGCAACAGAGCAGTTTCTTTCTCCCCGCTTCTATTTCTTCCAGGCCGCTTCCACAAAACTTTTTGGAACTTGGCACTTTAGCACTTCTTATTGCTGTCAAATTCATGTGAAATTAATTAAAATATTCCAATGAGAAGACTGCAGTTCTGAGAGATGCATATTAACACAAATCCCTTACTGAAAAAGGTTAGGCTAAAAACACATACCCAGCTACTCTCTCATACCCTGCTTTCATGTTTGTACCTAACGTCTGCTATCAGTTAAGTCTGTGTTGGATATTGAAATATTTTCTGATTCAGACTTTTAGGTTAGGGATGTGTATACACTTTTTTTTTTGCCCATTTGACATGTATAAAATTACAATCTAACTCTGAAAATATGGTGTCATATAAGATGGTACATCAGGCCTGCAGCTGCAAGTAATTGCATTCTGTACAGGAGTATGGAATCAAAAGTCTCTCCCTCAAAATGTGGAAGAAATACGGATAAGTCATTGAAAACAGCTAATTCATTCTGAATGATGTGCTGATGGACACAGAATGAAACAAAGGTTAGGGTAAGCAGAAGAATTCATTTGATTTCTTCCATATTATTAGGAATGCAGCTTCACCGAACCAGACGTAAGAGGAAAACGCCCTGTAGATTGAATTATTCTGTGTTTGATTGATACAGTGTTACCGTTTCTCTTCCAGATGAAGTGGACTACAGTAATTTTGGGACCAACACGCTATCGAGGAAGAAGAAGGCTCTGGTGACGCTCCGCAATGACAACCTCCGCCGGCGTCCTCACATTAACATTAGCATGCCTCATGATTTTAGGCCAGTGTCTTCCATAATTGATGTGGACATTCTTCCTGAAACACACAGGAGAGTGAGGCTTTATCGACATGGGTGTGAGAAACCCTTAGGATTTTACATTCGCGATGGCACCAGCGTAAGGGTTACTCCTCATGGACTGGAAAAAGTACCTGGTATCTTTATCTCTCGTATGGTTCCTGGAGGCTTAGCGGAGAGCACAGGCTTGCTGGCTGTGAATGACGAAGTCCTGGAAGTTAATGGCATTGAAGTAGCAGGAAAGACTCTCGACCAAGTCACAGACATGATGATTGCCAACAGCCATAATCTTATTATCACGGTCAAGCCAGCAAACCAGAGGAACAATATTATTCGAAGCAGTAGGATGTCTGGTAGCTCTGGCCAGTCTACAGACAGCACTGCTAGTCACCATAGCTTGCCTACATCCCACGTGCTGCAGAACTTCCACCCCGATGAAATGGAGAGTGACGAAGAGGCTGACATTGTCATCGAGGGTGGTCTGGAGCCCCAGCACATTCCTAAACTGCACAGCCTTACTTCCAGTAGCCTCTCTCGAATCAATGGCAGCAGCCTTAGCCACAGACTTCAAAGGGACTTGGTGCTCAACAACAACTCTGGCCGCGAAAGCAATGGCAACATCCACAAATTACTCAGTTCCTTAAAAACTGATCCCCGACACAGTCTGGTTATCCCCAGAGGAGGCATTGAGGAGGATGGGACAGTCATTACACTTTAGTAGCAATTCCTGCAACTCTCTTTTCAGTCTTAAGTGCCAATGAGGACAATTAACTCTTGCAACATGTTATGCACAAAACAGAGAGCTGATATTCTCCTAGACCTCACAGGTGCAGAAAATTGTTGCTGTCTAGGAAACATGGCATCTGGAGTTAGACATAAGACTGTCATGCACTGCAATATTTGTCAGAAGAATGCCGGAGTGTAAAACCTGGTTTATGTCCCAGCCCTAAAGTGAGACGGCAAATTAGTTTTAGTTTGTATAAATCTAAGCGATCTCATAGGCCACCACTGGCAGTGCTACATACTTGGGTTTGAATGCATGGGTGGATGTATTTATACATGCATGTATATGAATTAGGTTTTAATAGTAATAACAGACATGTCTATTTGAAGTGGAATCTGTTTTTCCTCTAATATGACTTTAAAAAGAGCGCTTCTTAATAGCCATCCGTTCTTCTAGCAGACCTTCCACTAATTTGTTTATACCATATTTGCAATGTTATGTCTAATCCAGACATGCTCTATAAAAGTAGTGGTTTCCTGCTCTGGTGGTAACAGTGGTAGGGAGATGCTGCAAATATGTTTTCCAAATGAAAGTACATATTTTTGAAGTCTAGGGCAGGTTGGAGGACGTCGATGTTATTGCTTTGAGATCAGCACCACCTGCTGGTCAGAGGCAGGCCTGCCTGCAACACGAATTTGTACTGTCCTGGAAAAGAAAACCATGACACTGAGGGCTTCGGACCAGGTTCAGCACCATTATGTGTAAAATGTATTCTTTTTCTTCTTCGATATTTATTAGATAATACCTCTTTTTCAGATTTTTTCATCATCTCTGTTTTTTCAATATCATGGTTCATGTGAATTTTAGGGATACATTCAAGAAGGCATCAAAAATGGAAGAGTGTGCTAGGACTGTCCCCTTCACCACGGAAACAGGTTCTTGCTGCATGTTTGGGGCAACCTAAATCCACAAGGTCTTTCCTTAAAAAAGACTGGCCAATTGCTATACAAACGAGGGATGTTGACTGTCTTTCAAACCTAGCTTAGAATAGATCTGTTAATTTTGGACTCTTCCAGTAATCATAAAGTTTAATGTCTACACATGATTTCTAGAAACTTAGAATATACTGGGTGTTTGGCCAGACATCTTTACTGGATGCTGGTTAAGGGGTAACCAGTGACTGCTGAGTCGATAACTGTTCACTTCTGAAAATGCCATGAATTTATTAAAGTGGTCAAATCTAAAATATTTTGTTATATCTTGATCAGTGTAAGGAACAAAATATAAATGTTTTACAATGTATTTTTCTACTTTTAGCTCATGTCACTTTCTTTTTGTTTTTAACTTTGTAGTACATTAAAGCTTTTTTATATGGTGAAATAGACGTTTCTTAAATATTGTATGGATATGAAAATTCAGAAGTCTTGGTTTAAAAAAAAAAAAACGTTCCATTTTGGAATTTGTAATGGCTGGACAAAGGATGTGTGGACTAATTCATTATTGCTGATTTAGAATACCTGTGGAACAGCCGGTCTTCTGCTCATTGTTAAATATGTTTGGGATGTTGAACTTAGTATGTTTCTTTTAGATTTGCTTTAAAAGTTTATTTTAAAATTCTTTCACTTACTCTAATTAAACCTTTTCTAGGTATCACAGCAGTTATAGAGCTATGCTTATTTTCCCAGCACAATAAGAATAGCACATTGATCCTGTTTGTCTTTAAAATATGTTTGTACTTTACCAAAGGTTTTCATTTTTTTAAAATCTGATTATATTGGTGCAGTAAAAAAAAAAAAAAAAAAAAAGCTGGATATGCTTCAGTCAATCAGACCATCTTATCAAGAGGATTTTGTTATACCTTAAATAAGACCACTTCTTTAAATAAGTGGATTTGTCTGGCTGAAGTTACTCATTTTGCCTTATTTAACTGATGAAATTGTGACCTGTCTGCAATAAAATGTGCACTAATCTTACATCTATGCTATATCCTTTCCCCTATCCTGAAGCACATCTTTCTGCAGAAGTATCTCACTTCCTTGTTGGAACAAGACGCGTTTTTGACAACTCGTCAAATACTTAACCATTTCAGTGATGCCTTTTTCTGTACCAGTAAAGACTTAGTACAGGTAACAACCAGAAGAATCAAGGTTTCCTCCCAGTACTGTTTTTATTGAAGGTATTGTTATATTGATTCACAGGGGAACTAGGTAGCTTGCTCTGCTCTTCATAGCAAGACTTCCTTCAAGTGTCTTGTCTTCCTCGAGTTCTTCAGGTAGTTCCAGTTCCTCAGAAGAAGCTTAAGATACCTCTGTCTTAATGATATACTGCTGTGCTGCAGATCTTTGCTCAGAGAAGACTCAGTGGCTGTCCAAATGAAGTGTGCTGTGGCAAAATACACAAACTCTTCCAGCTAGTTCATCCTAGGAAGTAGGAAACATAAGTTACATTTCACATCTCAGGGCTCTATGGGGGAAAAGTGAAAGTATTTTACCTAAGCTTTCAATTATGAGTTGAGAACGGCAGAGTATTGAGGGTGACAGAGCACTGGGACAGGCTGCCCAGAGAGGCTGTGGAGTCTCCTTCTCTGGAGATATTCAAAACCTGCCTGGATGTGATCCTGTGCAACGTGCTCTAGGTGACCCTGCTTGGCAGGGGGGTTGGACTGGATGATCTCCAAAGGTCCCTTCCAGCCTCAGCCATTCTGTGATTCTGTATTGACAAAACCAACTTTGGAGCTAACACTTTGCAACATAACTCTAAAGGCTTGCACACACATTGTCCTTGTTTGCACCAGCTAGAAAAAAAAAAAAAAAAAAACTTCCATTTTTGCATGCACCACCCTGAAGAGCCCCGTATATATAGGACTACAAGTAGCATTTCAGAGCACCCAACACTAGTTCTCCTTCCCCAGCTTGGCCTGTTGCCTCCTCGCCCTGCCGCCTCCTGGTAGGGCTGTACCTGCGGAAAGCAGGTGGGAAACGTTTAGGCAGGAATCGAGGAACCTTTGGGTGTAAGATGAAGCTGTTCGACACGCCTCTAAAAATGGGTGGCTGAGGGGACAGAGGCAGACCAGCGCTCTTTAGAGGATAAAGCCTCTGTAAAC
>VXAA01002389.1:715636-726227 GCA_013399115.1 Anseranas semipalmata
GGTGGGCGCCTGCCCCAGCGGCGACAGCGGGCACGTCTCCCAGAGCCACAGCAACGCCTCCGGGCTCGGCGAGCAGGAGGACGAGGAAGGGGACGCCCTGGAGGCGTCGCTCAGCGCCACCGCCGCCGCCTACGCCGCCTACCTGCTGGCCGACCGGAGCGTCTTCAGCGGGCAGGTGAGGGGCCGGGTCCCGGCGCTGGGAGGGACGCGGGAAGGGCATTCCGAGCCCCCTTCTCCCCCCCTTTTTTATTTATCTAACGTGCAGCTGTGGCGCGGGGTGGCCCGACCTGTTGCACCGTCCCAGCGAAGGGCTGTGGGGCTTCTCTTCGTCTGTCCTCTGCTGGGCCGCTCTCCTGCTTAGAGGCTTTGCCCTTTTTTGTGTGTGCCATTACAGTATATAAATGTATTTTGCAGATAGAAAGCTTGGAGAAGAGTCTAGAAGACTTGCTGACCAGAGTGGATGAATTCGTGGGAATGCTGGACATGGTACATGCACCCTGCTCGTAACTTTGTTTTTGAGGTCATGCTACAGTTCAATATGCGTTTGCATTTTGATATGAGAGGGAGGTGGGAAGTGGCCTTTGGTCTTGGCCTGCAGGTTCCAGTACGATAATACAGTTGAGAGAGAACTCATTTTGATAGGTAATTCATGGATGCAAACTACTGAACTTCCATGTAGGAGCAAAATGATATTCCCGTATAGCTGTATAACTGCATAATTGCATTTGTATACATTTGTGCAGGCACATACATGGAATCTCATTTTGAATGGTGCAGTGACAGATGTTTAAAAGGACAATACGATATTCAGCTTCCCCTTTAAAATACATACAGATGTTGTATGTGGTTTTAATGACTAAAGCATCTGATCAGAATTGCTGATCTTCTAGCTAGATATGAGTTTAGGGCACCCCTTCTTACCTTTTTTTCAGAAAGACAGCTTTGTTTTCCCATCCTCAGGAGACGAGAAGAGGGAACTCAGTGAAATGTTCCTGTAAACTGGCACTGGTATACAGGTGACCTTTTAAAGCACAGTACATGTGGTTCTGCAGCACTAATCTAAGGGGAACATAACTATATTTTTTTATATCACTATAAGCTAGGCCACACAATCTTTATTTTATATATATAGCAAAGCTGAGGAAATGCACAGGTAGTAAAATTTAAGTCAGAATTTTAGTTTAATACATTTGATTCTCTAGTATGTCTTGGGAAGTGTTCCATCTTCTGGTTCTGATAAGGTCATAGCCTATTTTTAATATAACTGTAAAAGTAAATATTCGCCTCTGCAAAATAAATTTTGTTCAAAGGTATTTGTTAAACTATACAAGGAAGCTAATTTATTAGTTTTAATCTAGTATTTTTAATCTGTTAGATTTAATTTGTGTAATTGGAGCATAGTTCTAGTTTCAGAAATGAAATCTAGTACTTAACATCTTGTTTTATTCATTGATTTCTGTATTATCTGTGTGTATCCTCTTCAGATTCGAAGTGATTCTTCACAAGTTGTTAATGAAAGTATACCCGAAATTTACACAAAAGCTACAGAAATGAGACACATATACAGGAAGATTGACAAACTAGAGGTATGTGTTTGACAGCTTCTGGACGCATTTGCTTTCTCAGTAGGGGGGAAGAAATCAATGATACGCTATAATTGTGTGTGTGCGTGAACATGGAGTGGGTTCAGATCTCTTTTGCTCTTCCATGTCCAGTCCAGGTTTGTTACTTCAGGATTAATGGAGAGAACACAATTTATGAAGAATCTCCAGAGACTGCTGGCATTCTAAAATAAAATGCCTTTTTGTTCTTAAACTTACTGCTTGAAGCAATGCAACCATTCTCCTCTTTTCAGAAAGCAATAGTACCACTTTTTCTTCTTCTTGTTTTTTTGGTAGTGTCTTTCAAAGTTACTGTCTTGAAAGCTATTCTGAGACTAGTAGAATAAGGGAGATATTTTGCTAAAGCTTCAGAACTCTAAGTGATTCATATTCTTGATTCCACTTCTAGTAGAAAGGTAGGTTAAAAATCTAAATTCTAAGAAGTCTAAATTTGAAAAGTAAAGAGGAAGAATAATTGTTTTATTAGATTTAACCTGTTTTGCAGGCTTAAGTGTCTCATAAGTAATTTTTAGCAATAAATTGGACTTGCAGGTGGAAGGAAATAGAGCATGGAGGTTTTTTTTACTTCTTCTCATTTTAGTAATGGTACTTTCATTGCTGTTGTGTAATACAGAATCCTGTTTCAATTTATTAGTGAAAAAATTGTGTTTATCTATTTATTTATTTTCACATAGGCTTTTGTGAAGATGATTGGAAACAGTGTGGCTGGAATGGAAGAACGGGTCATAAAGGCAGAAATGGACCTGGGAGCTTTTCCAAGCACATTCAAGAAAATCTTGCACACAATCAGCATGCCATCCTTCCTTAACGTAAGTAAGCTTTTGTTATCATGTGACCAGCTTAGTTTCTCTGCTTACCAGAGTGGATTGTTAAAATAATAGTAAGTTTGTTACACGTATAACTGAATTTAAATGTAAATCTCATGTACTTTATTAACACTGCTGCAAAGTTCTCAGACTTAATCCAAAAAAAAACCACACTCAAAAATTACAAATTCTTACAAGGATTTGGGTCATGTTCTAAAGTAAGTTTGAATATGTGAAGAAGGGAACACAAAGGGCACAAAACAAGCACGTAACAAGCAAGCCTTTATTAAAGCATCCTTCACCTCTGACAGTGTGCAAAGCAAGTAGGAAGAGCCTGTACGGACAACACTGTTAAAGGAGTATACTGCATTAATAAAATTACAGATGAATTGTTACCAAAAAAGGACGTAAAAGCTGTGCTGCACAACATTTTTACAGTAAAGGTTCTATTTATACACAATCTGTGCAGTTCAGTAATCATGTTAGCACCTTCTTAAACTTTCTAAAGGCATATGGTTTTCTCTACCTTTCCTAATGACTGTGTGTGGACTGTTTTTCCATGGCAGACTTCAAGTGCTCTCTCAGTACGTTTCAAGGAGATGCCATACCTAGCCTTAAAAACTGACACTGTGCACTAGTTTTAAAATAACCTTTGAATTAAAAAAGATCTTCTGGCCATCATATGAACACCTGATGCTTCTTGGCATCACCTGCCAATACACCATACATAAGTGCTCCTCCTTGCATCTTGTCAGCACCCACATTCTTCCTTTATCCTTTCCTGTATTCATCCTGTACTAGCTCAGGTCTCCATCTTGTAATACTGGGGAGAATGCTGAAATAAAGTAGGTTTGTGGAGGGGGAGAGGAAGATGTTTGTGACTGTTGAAGTATTTGTGTTCCTACATATTGTGACTATGTGGCAGCAGAGAAAAATAGATCTGAAAAAAGTATGTATTGCCTTAGTAAGACTCAGTTCAGGAAAACTGTTCTTCATTGCTATTTTCTGTGTGGTCTTCAAGTTAGTTAACTTCCAGTTCCCTCATTTTCTTTGGTGTTTAAGTTCAGAGTGATGTCACTTTTTCTTTAAAAACAAACAAAACAACAAACAAAACAACGCAAAGTTGCTATTTATGGGGCAACTACAGAAACTCTGGCAGTTGTGGCTAGGAGCCTAGTAGCCTTAGACTTCAGCCTTGAGAAATATTCAACAGTATTTTCCACAGAATTAAAATCTTCAATTGAAAAGTTTGAGTGTTCTAATAAAGTGCTTCTTTAGTGTTGCATGGGAACATTTTGTCAGCTTATCCATTTTTCCACAATTAATAGGGTGGAAAGTCCTTTGAAAGAGCCAGCAAGCTGAACCTGTTATATCCAATGACTTCCTGGTTTGAGAATGGATAGGAATATAACCAACACTTGGAACTTACTGGTATTGATTGATAAACTAAACAAAAGCTAGGTGACTGTTCCACAGTGAAACTGAGTATCGCATAGTAAAATATCTATTTTTATTAGTAAACACATTCATGTATGAATGAAAATGCCTATCGACATTACTCCTCGTGCATGATGTTTAAGTAGCTCACACAATATATCAGGCCTTTGGAAAAGGAAAATGGAGAAGGCTATACCAATGTCATGATTTTCGCTGTAGTTATTAGTTCACGTTTTGCTGCAAAAACTTTAATTAGGTCAAGTCCCCTCACTCTCTTCCCATTTAAACGTGTCTGTTTCTATACACAAAGGATATATTTTATATTTCTTAAGCTGTGTATTTGTAATCTCACTTTCAGATTTTGCCCCAAGTTCTTCCCTTGTGAATACCAGGCAAAGTAAAGTACAGTACTGTAAGACTTCTAATATCACTAAGGATGTAGACACTCTCAAAAGGTAAAAATGTCTGCTAAGCAGCTGCAGAAATACTCCATAAATGTGTACGTAGGCAACTGCAGGTACTGTGCGTGCCTATGAATTTCTTCACTGGATTGAAGTTATCCCCTTCCTGCACATATGCAAATATAGTGCATCTTAAATCAGTGTCGTGAGGTGCAGAATACCTGTGACATTAGTTTCCCTTGTTTACAAGATGTTTTCTTGTAGACAGGATAGGAAATATTTTTTAAAATGGAACTTTGATTTCAAAGATTGTTTTTACATTTGGCAAAATTTCTGATATAGAAAACTTAGATAATATCTCCTGTTTATAGATTTAACCTCAGTTTATATTTTTTTGTTTCCATATTTGCTATTGCCATATGAATGGCAAAAGTTTATTTCAGAGAAATTAGTGGCATCGTAAAGTTAAAGACAAATATAATTTAAATCAATAATTTGTAAAATTCAAACTTCTTGTTTTGAATAGATTTGCATATAAACAGGATCATATGTACTTTTTTCATATTGAGTACAAGAGGTATACACCTTAACTGAATACTAGAAAAATTCCACTTAACTGTTTCATGGGCATACTTAATTATATCCTTGTTTGGTGCATTCCAAAGTCACTAATACAAATACAAATACACTAATGGGTTTGCTTTTCACTTTATTATTGGTGAAGACTCTAATTTCCTCACTCGAGACAGGCAAAAAAGTGCCTGAAGAACTCTGCATACAAACTGACTGAGAGCTCTGAAAAAATGTTTATCAAAATCTCTTTGTGAGTCCATAGGAATTTTTAATGAATGAAATCTTGATTTCAAGCCTTGTATTTAAGACCATATAGTGAAAACATACACTGGTGCTGTGTTGCAGCACAAGATTATTTAAATGCAGGAAGGCCGACATGATAGTCGGTAGTGGTCCTTGCTGTTGTCTACTTATGTGAGACATTCGGTATAGCAAAAGAATGTACAATTAATATTTAGAAGGAATGTATATGCTTTTCCTGAAAAACAGCATAACAGCTCTTTCCCAATTCATTGCTGTATTATTTTAACAGTATGTCATAGTACATATATCCTAACATATACTTGATGAAGAAGCTCGGCAGGAGCAGCAACCTTCTTGAAAGAAACATCTGCTAGGTTTGTTTTCATATGAAGACTTTTTTTAACTAAGTAAATGAGAATACAGGCTAGGGTTAATGCAAAGGGAGCAGCTGAGGAGAACTCAGAAGGCTGGAGCAGGAAAGGTAAAGGTTTGTGGCTTTGAGAGGATGAAGGTTACAATGACTTGACGGTTACCTGTTTGGCTCTTGCAAAGCTGGCATATTTTACACTTTCCAAGACTGAGTCTGTTCAGGTGACAGAATGGCAATAGTCAAAGGCTGTTTTCTTCAGTAACATAAAGAATATGTCAGGCCTATCTGAGCTACAATTTAAAATTCACCTGAGTAAGGGAACGTGCCTTTAAAACTCCTTTTGTTTTGCATTTTAGCTTTGTGGGTTTTGTTCTGAAACTTGCATTTTTTAAGAAGGCAAAAAAAAATATTATCTAATTTGCAGAAATCGTCTTCCTCGCGACAACAGACCCTCTATGAACCTCCAGTCCTCTTCAAGACTGAAGACTATTTTCCATGTCTTAATGAAGCACCTTATTGACGATTTTTGTTTTGGATTTGGTATGAATCAGCTAGAATAGAGAAAGCCAAGTGAACAAAAGAAATGCTAACCTCAAAATAGCTGCATTTCTGAGCATTATTAATGGCATATTGCCATTCTGATTCTCATTGTCTTCCTTCAGGCAGTGTTTTCAGGTAATCTTTGTGTATATTACTGGAAAAGTCTTCCTAAAACACAGTATAAATTTTCATATTATATTGGGGAATGAATTTCTGCATTAGGGTTGTGGGTTTTTTTTTTAATAGGGAAATAATAGGAAACATACTTTTATATTATATATCTTTTAACACTTAAATATATGTGCTGCTGTAAATGTAAATAGCTGTACCTCAAGGATGTCTTTTTGTTTTTTTTTTTGTTTTGTTTTGTTTTTTAATGTTACTGACTGAGGTGAAAGAAAAGCTCTATGCATAAAATCAGAGTAAGTTTTGGAACTTGATCCCTGCAGTTTGTGTAGGGAAATGCACCACATCAGGATGTGCAGTTTGCAAGGGGAGGACTTTGAAGATTGGCAAGGACATGGCTTGGCACATGCGATCTAGTCCCAGTTCACGACATAACATCCTGCCCCTGCCGATGATCATCAGGTCACTGTGACCACATCTTCTAATTATCGCAACATTGCATTGTTTGATGTGTAACCAGGTGGGCATGATATATATAATCTGCTGTCAAAAAGAAAAAGTATGTAAACTGAGGCAGGGCCATCCCTGGACACCTGACCTGACCTTAATGCTTTTCCCTTTCGAACCTCTGTGCAGTTACTGGGGCTGCCTGTGCTGACTGGACTGTAAATTCTCAATAAACTAGTAGCTGTCTAACACCTGGTGTATTCTTGCATTTTACCTGAGAGTATTAACTGTACAGTTATTTCTGAGAACCTTTTTGCCTACAGCCTCCTATAATATCAAGTAGTTGTTAATTATTAATTGTTACATTCTTCTTGAAAACCACAACGGTTTTATTGCCAATATAGCTCACTGCAAGTACCCAAAATTCATATTTGAGAGGAATAAGGAATGCGTTAGGGAAGCAACATAATGCCTATCGGTTTTATGTTACAAGCAAAGGAAAAGATGCACAGTTTTAGATTGAGGATTATGGTTTTTAAAGCTGTATCTATTAACATATGTGGTCTTGTCTTCCAGAAACAGCAAGGGATGAGGTTCTAAACGGAATATCTGAGGTGATATTTAGTAAAAATGTTAAAAGATGGTGAAGTCAAAATCATTAGGCTCCAAAACCAGTTCTAATATAAAACTAATACCTGAATTTCAGCATAAAGAGTCTAGAAAATATAATTACATGCAAACACAGAAAGGAGCAGACATGTTACTCTGTGAAGAGGACCCCCCCCACTCACCCACACACACTCCTTACTTTCATCAGTACCTAAGCATTTCACTCTTTAGATGTTGCACTGCAGCAACACTTGCATTCCCAAAAGATAGGGTACCTTTCGGTTTATGCCTAAATAATGAAGGCTTATCAGTCCTTTTCAGTGAAATCTAATGAAATGATGTGCCTATAACATAGTGTAACAACATAAGGCTACAGCCAAATGCTTGTAAGCACACTGATACGACAGTACAAAAAAAAATTAGAACAGCTTTCTAATTAATTAATCAACTGCTTAAGTAACAACTTTTCCAGCCACTGGATGGAGCTGAAAGAATTCATTGACAAATACGAAGAGGAAATTCACATATTCTGAAGAGGGCTTTTATGTTAAACGGTTATATGGAAAACATAACTTATTTTCAAAGAATGCTATAAGCAAAAATAATACAGCTCCTATAACTTCTATAATTCTATATAGTAAATGCTCCAGAATAATGAACAGAACATGGAAGATTCATTTAGGAAATGCTATAAAGGTGTTGATGATAAATAAACTGTGGCCTTTATATATATATATATAGTACAGTTTGGAAAAGAAAAACTGAAAAAATGCCTTTATAATTATAGAAGTCGAGTGGATAAGATAGGAAAACCAACGTATCCTGTCTAAAATCCACATTAAAGACTGAAACCATCTTTTAATTTTTGTCACCTTTAATACTGGCTGTACGTTATTTGATGGATTATTAGTTTAATAGAAAAAAGATTAAAATTACATAAATAGTCATGAAGTAAGTATGTTTTCAGTGAAATGTGCTATCTATACAGGAGCTTGAATACTAGCACATATGGAAAATAGGGATATATAAATGAACTCATAGAGCTAAGAAAGTGAATTAAATGGTAGCAAGGACTCTGTTAGAGGGGCCTGAGTGAAAAGACAGAAATGGGCAGAATCATGAAAAAAGTACTTGCTGATCATCACTGAAGAAAGAAAGTTTCCACTTTGATTTATCATCTCCCACTGTTCAGAAGTTGCGGGTTTCTTGGGAATAGCTTGATGCCTACATTATTTAGAAATAAATTAATTGCCATCTGTTTCCTAGAGGTGAACTGTCAGGGTTCTCTTTACAAGCAAGAGGTCTGGAAACCAGCAAGAGAAAGAGAGAGGGAAAGGGAAGGGAAGGAAAAGAGGAGAGAAAGAAAAGAAAGAGAAAGAAAAGGAAAGAGAAATGGGGANTGTAATTTGAAAAAAAAATGGGAAAAAAAAAAAAAAAAAAAGGAAAGGAAAGAAAGGGAAGGGAAGGGGCTGAATTCCCTGCAATACTGTGACTGTAAAACTGAGAGCTCACAGACTAATGGGCACCTGAAATGTTTCTCTGAACATGAGTCGATGTGAAAGGTTTGCAGAGAACTGCAAACGGGCAGGAAAGCTAGTTCAGATTGATTCACATGAAAACAAGGGGAAAAAAAAAATAAATAAGGAACGCTAAGACCGTTGTGTAGAAGTGTAAGAGGCAGAAAGTCGGGTAGCCAGGAGAGAAGCCATGGCAAATGCCGAGACGTAAAGGGGCCAGAGCTGCCAAAAGCATAAACAGCCGAGGGCAAGGTCCCAGAGCTGGGGAAGTACGAATGAAAACCCACAGCGGACTTGAAGTACACACGCGATTTTGTTACTTGTTCTCAGTTTAGGAGCCTTTTTTATTCTATTTTGTTTGCGTGGGGGCCCGCTGGGGCTGGCCCCACAGCGGCAGGAGGGGCTCTAGGCGCCCCGGAGGAGCCGCGCGGGGGAGCCCAGCCCCGCGGGCGGGCGGCGGCCGTCAGGCGGCGCCGTTAACGGTCGGCGCGGCGGGAAGGGGGATGGGCGGCCCTCAGCGCCCGGGAAGGGGAAAAACGCTACAAAAATGCGCTAAACAGTATTGTCGAACTGGTAGCTCGTGTCGTGTTTTCCTCCGGGATCTACTGGCCTGGCTTCTCCTGGGTTTAGTTGTGTTTCTGCAGTCAAGGGAGGGAGAACACAAAGCGGGAGTGCCAGGGAAAGGTTGCCTCGGGAGAATCAGCTGGGATGTGGCTACCATGCAATGGATGAGCAGGGTAGCTGCAAACGCATTGCGTGAACCAGTGGTGTAGCGGTCAGGACTCCGCCAAGTGAGTTGGATGAAATTATGAGGAGACCAGATCAGCAACAGACGGAGGTCAGGGAAAACAGGGCTCTATGGTGGTCCGGTCAGGGCACATCTGCACACCACTCTGGCACTCATCAGTTTGCACCACGGAACCGTCTCTGGGCATGAAGTGGATTGGTGTTGGATCCGATTTAGCCAGGGACCCACTCCGGGAGTTTACCCAGCCTGCCCCAACTGCTGTTGGGTATTTCTTCTATGCTGCTGGCCTCAAGCCAGGCTTAGTTCAAGGTGAGACTCACTGAACCATTTAGCATGAGCATCAGGTTTCTCCCTGCACATCAGCCCCTACCTTTCTAAACTACTTCCTGACACAGGCATAGCTCCAGAGCACCCTTACAGACTAGGAGGAGTGAACCAAAGCTGTGCGGTGAGTGAGGATGCAGCAATGCTAGAGTTTATATTTGGGGAACTGGATAGGTCACTAATATGGAAATTAAATTTCTGCAGGAAAGTTGTGAAGAGAAGAGCCTGATGTAAAGGTCGGGTAGGAAAGTGCTGGAGAGGAGATGATGGAGGAGTGACATGGAGGAACAGACAAAGGACCTTCTGATCTCAGACATAAGCGTACAGGAGATGGAAGCAGGGGCAGGTGACCCAGGAGGTGTATGGAGCTGCTGTCTGATCTTGCAGAGAAAGGGTTAGGAAAGCCAGCACTGACCTACACATGAATCTGGCAAGGGATGTGAAGGGTAGCAAGAAAGGACGAGTGCATAAACAGCTCGAGGAAGACTGGGGAGAACATGGGTCCACTGCTGAATGCAGTGGAGACCTGGTGACATAGGGCAAGGTACTTGGTGCCTTCTTTTGTCTCACTGGTAAGTTTTTACTGGGCTCCCCAGTACAAAAAAAAGCTACGGATATACTGGAGTGTGTCCAGTGCAGGGCCACAAAGACGATTAAGGGACTGGGCTATTTCATGAGAAGAGGCTGAGGGAGCTGGGACTGTTCAGTCTGGAGAAGAGAAGGATCAGGGGGATCTTATCATTGTATTGTAAATACCTGATGGGAGGGAGTGAAGAAGAGGGACACTCTTCAGCAGTGTCCACTGGTAGGACAAGAGACAATGGACAC
>VXAA01002389.1:733467-757991 GCA_013399115.1 Anseranas semipalmata
CCGGTGAAATGGGAACGCTAAATTAAAAAACGAAAAAAAAAAAAAAGCCCCCCCCCCCCCCGACCCGCACAACATAGAGGTGGTTGTATTTCATGCGTGGTTTTCATTTTGCAGCTGGTAATAGCTTTGCTTTGCTGTATGAAATAGCTGTGTGGCATTCAGAGAAGGAATAATAAGCCCGATAGCTTTAATATTGCATT
This sequence comes from Anseranas semipalmata, assembly GCA_013399115.1. Classification (NCBI taxonomy): domain Eukaryota; kingdom Metazoa; phylum Chordata; class Aves; order Anseriformes; family Anseranatidae; genus Anseranas; species Anseranas semipalmata. Next base: position 733,668 of record VXAA01002389.1, read on the forward strand.
GTGTGTAGCTGTCTGACAAAACTTCCCTATGCTGCAGATAGTCAACACACTGCTTGGAGAGGAAAGCTTTTGTACTGCCCTTTCTTTAAGAAGGATTTTGATTTAAGATCTGGTTACAGTTTAACCAAGTATAGTCTTGCTGAGCTCAAAAGTTTTTCCCCAGCTGCGCAGATTTTTGTGAAGCCTCTTGTTTCTGCTGGCTGTGGGTTGCATTATCAGTCGCTCGTCATTGTCTGCGTGCCTGGGTCTGACATTCTGTATTGAAGAAAACCTCTCTGATGCTGCCTAGAAGCTGGAGACCTTAAGAAGAGAGAGCTCATGCCCCTGGGCTTGGCCCATCATTGTCCTGTTAGAGCCGTGACCAATTTCCCTCAAACAGAAATGTGCCTATCTTCTGAAAATCTGTGCTGATCTTTTGAAACTGCTACAAAATTGGATAGTTTATTCATGTTCTCGTTAGGATGTTATTTCTGTAACTCATCAGAGCCTGGTGGCATGTGATCTGTCTCTCCTATCCATAAACAGCACATGTAGGACATGCTCAGTAAAATCCAGTGAATCTTGGTTCGCCTAAAAACATGGAGAAACTTTAGGAAAATCTTTGTGAGGGTAACACTTTAGTGGGCCTCAGCATGGGTGTGTCGAGGTTTCTTCCTTTTTTTTTTTTTTAATTTATAAAAGGTCAGCATGCCAGAGGAGGTCTGAGCCCTCTGAAAATGTGGTTGTTACAGGGCTTGCTCTTACTCCACCGCATGTAGCAGTGGTCTGAGACCCAGCCCAGGCTTAGCACCACATAGCTGTGGTGTGTGGGCTTGGCCCCAAGGCCTGGAGGCTGCGTGTTTTCAAGTGGGTTAGGATTTAGTAAATTACCTTACAACCATTTAAATAACTGTAGTCACTCAGAAGTATCAAGTTCAGCAGCTCCTTGCTAATGGCACGAAAAGTTACAAGTGCCAGATAAGCCTAGCATCCATGTGTTACATTAGCAAAGTTAATTGGGAAAGGCAGTAGAGATTTCCATGTGCCCCTCCCAATCCCAAACTGATTAAAATCTTCTCTTAATATATGCACAGTCTTTGTTTGCAAATTGCTAATTCAGTCATAAGGCAATTACTATCCTTAGCTATTATTTCCTGCACATTTATTACTGCATACCAGCTCTTTGTTCCAAAATTAGGAGCAATGGCAGACCAGAAATTCCTTTCACCGAGGCTTGGGTATTGTTTGTTTCTCTGAGAAGTTATACAAATAGAGCTTGAGATCTAAGTACATGTTAAAATTTGTTGTCACTTGTGTCATGCTTTTCAAATCAATAATAAACTGGGTCCAGGTTGCTGTCTTTGAGCTGTATGAGGTATTTGTAGATGAACCATAAAGCAGAGATCCTGTCCTGAAAATTGGTTCAGTGACTAAATCTGCCCTTTCCACCACGCTGAAGCCTCTAAATTCCTGTCTGAGATTGTTCGGTGCTGTTTGCCTTTGGGTGAGAGCAGCTATTTTGAAGAGTACAGCTTTCTCTGTGTTTCGTGTAAATTATTTCGTGTTCCAGCTGTAGTACTCCTGAGGACACACAGCAGACTTAGGAGATGCGGGCAGGTTTCTCAAATGGTTGGGATCGGTCTGACTTCTTGGTGACATCCCAAGAGAATGCATGCTCCTCTCCTGGATCAGAAGGATTAAGGTAGAGATTACCTGAAGGCATGAATTTAGGGGTGCTGTAATTCACATAAACTGGGGGCTCTCTATTTTAGAATAAATATCTTCAGAGCAGTTTCTTTAACTCTGTATCTTTGGTGAATTTATCTTGAGATCTAAATATCCCCAGGCAAATAAATCCTGCTGTTTAAAATCTCAGTTCTTTGCAGGCATTTTGATAAAAGCTCCCTAATAATGTGTTGTTACTAGCTGTTGGATTACACTCGAAGCAGTGTTCTTTGCAAGTATTACAGCTAGAGACTTAGTATTGGTTTTGCTTCACTTAATAGAGCTGAGTGCTGGAAGACATCAGTACCTCTGACTCAGCTTTCTTCCTTGGAAGCTGCAGGCAGCTAAAACCAAATGCGTGCTGAAACTCCCCCATCAGATTTAGAAAAATGCCTCCCATGGCAATAACTGCTGCAAACACTTAAGCGAAACGTGGGGACCCCCTCTGTCCTCCCACTAGTCTTCTCTTTTTACACAGCATTTGGATTAGCAGGTGGCGCGGGCTCCCCTCCCCAGAGATCCCAAACCAAAAAAAAATATATGGGCGAGTATTTTCAGCAGGAAATGAGCTGATGGCGAGCCGGCTGCTCTTTGCTGCCGTGTTGCCAAGACTCCCGTCACGGCACAGCTCTGACCCTGTGCAGCTGTGCGCGGAGGCCGGGGTCCCGGAGCAGCCATCGCCCCAGAGGGGATATCCACAGCAGCAGCTGCCAGCCCTGCACCGGGAAGCAGCTGGCTGCCAGCCCCGCTCCTCCGCGCTGGGATGGCTGGGATGGTGGCAGAGAAAGCTGCAGAAAGTCTCATTTTTTCCACTTCCCCTCCGGAGAAGGGACCTTGCCCTCCTCGCTCTCCAGAAACCAAGCGGAGGTGATGGGGAGGGAGCGAATTGCTCTTTGACTTCTGGCCAGTGGGTGCAGAACGCCCTCAGACAAAGAGAAGAACGGGCTAAGTAAATATCGGGTATCTTTTTACAGTGTTTGGTTTCCTTATTTTCTTTATTTCCCCCTTCCCTGCCCACCACAAATGTGGGTGGGACTCCAAAGAAGTGGCCAGGAGTTACCCACTGTGCTGCGTGTTGAGTCAGTACAAAAATAAATAAGGGCCACAAAAGGGTTTTAATAAAAAGAAGAGATAGGAACCAAACTCGATGCAGTTTTCCTTGTTGCCTTTATGCTTCCTAAGAAGCACGTGCTGGTTTTTAACTTTGAAGATGCATCTTCGGAGCATGGTAAAATGGACCGTAGTGCTTTCTGCAGAGTGAGCTACACGTTCAGCTGATCTGAGGTGAGAACTTGTACTCAGCATCTCAGGAGGAGACAGCTGTGGCAGCTCTTAACAAAAGCACAAGTATGCTAGAGAAATGACCTGTTTGCTTTCTGAGAAACGTGATACTCACAAGCTGCCAAAATGATAATGCATTTTGTGCTGGCTGGTTTTATGGGACCTGTGGGGGTAGAGGGAATGAATGTCTAAACTGCTAGTAACCAAGCATGCATGTTTGGTAACACTGGGGCATTTGCAGAACTTTTAATTAATACAAGTCACTGGCTGTTTCTTTTTACACCAGAACTGAATTGGAGGAGTAGTAGTAAAAGGGCCTTTCAAAAATCAAGCTAATTCAATTTAAAAACCCACACTTCTCCAGTTTTTGTGTGCAGATGATGCTACTGACTCGGTTCAAGTTCAGTGAATGGGAAATAGAGGAAAATCTTCCAGGAAGGCATCAGTCTTTGGCAAACAATATTCAGGGCCTAGTTTTTACTTGTCTGTTTTATAATCCTGGTTTAGGCAGGGGGAATGGAGGACAATGCAGACAATGGGCCAGTGGCACGGCAGCCATCCCTTGTAACAGTGGTTACTCCTGTTTGCTGTTAGATTAGTACCCTTAGCTCCTGATGTTCAAGGCAGATAAATACCAAAACAAGTATGAAGTGGCTCACAAAGACAGAATGCAATGGTCTGTATTAAGCAAGATACCTACCAAGGTTTCCCATGCCATATTACCGCACATCAAAAAGCATCAACTCTCCTTTCTGGATCCCTCAAGAAATCATTCTCAAAAAATAATAAGCATGAAGAAAACTTTTATTACGGAAAATCAGTGAAAACATTTAACACGGGACCTCGGTTTTCTATCGGTACAACTGCTAGTTTCTGTCTTGTTTGAATTTGAATTGTCTTAGTTGCTGCCCTATGTACAGGAACAAGAAGTATGAGAAAATAAGTCTCTTGATTGTAACTGCTGAGTTGTTCATTACATATCTCCACAGGCCAGAAGAATATTTCAGATAGCTATTTTGGTAAAGGCCACTCTGTTCTCCAAAAGATTAGCTGAAGCGTATCTACATTATGTTTTCACAGGCAGATGTAAGCAAGTTCTGGCCAGCCTTTGAAGGTCTGGACAGAAACTCTGTCTGAGTCAGGCTGTGTGGCCCTGCTGATGAGGAGGAAGCAAGGCCAAGGCTGTGCCTAATAATTCTCCTTCAGAACTGGCCCATGTGCAAGCAGGTATGAGCCTGTAAGAGGCGGCAGTAGTCTCGGCTGCTTTGGAGGAAGACAATATGGGCCTAGTTAAGGCCACCACAAACATTAATTAACATCATTCTATGTTGACTGAACTGAAGTTACCAGAGTGAATCTTGGCTTTGAATAGAAATCAGTGTGGGCTTTGCCTGGTCTCAGCTTTAACCATGCTTGTTACAGAGCTGCATGAAATGATTAAGTTAACTGTCCGTCTGCAGGTTTGCAATGCCACCATAGTAGCGGTGGGGTCTGGAAGCCATTTTCTAATTTAGATTGTGAGGGCTGTCCCTCCTTATACACATACGTGTCATGATGCTGAAATGGAGTTGCACGTGTTGCTGCAGGCTCCATACCCTGTCATAAACACAAATATGGGAGGTAGGGGGTGGGGTCTTTTCCATGAGACAACTCTGATGATAGTTTGTGATAGCTGGATGTTAAGAAGTTACCGAATATGTGTTTAATTTATACCCTATGTGTTTGTTTGTCAGACCTTCTAATTCTGTGGGCCATTGACATCTGTTGGACACTTAATAAGCAATCCTCAAAAAGTAATTTTGGGTGAACTGTGGTAGGGTGTAACCTGTTCTTCTGTTTGCCCTTATGAAGACCCATTACTAAAGCAGACTTCTCAACTTGAAATATCAGAATGGCTGAGGCTGGAAGGCACCTCTGGAGGCCATCTGGTCCAACCCCTGCTCAAGCAGGGACACCCAGAGCAGGCTGCCCGGGACCACGTCCAGGTGGCTTCTGAAGATCCCCAAAGAGGGAGACTCCACAGCCTCTCTCCAAACATTGTTATATGGTGGAATCGCAGCTTGGTGGCTGAAGCTCAGGTTAGGTAGTAGGGAGGTCTGATTTCTGGTATTACTCACTAGTGAATGCAATTGCACCTTATTTCTTCAGAAATTACTGTAATTAATAACTCTCAGTAAACATGATGTCAGGGAGGGAGGAAGAGAAGAAATGGAAAAGATTGTTTAACTTTCTCTTCCTGCATGGTGTGGTCAAGCGGGTTGCTTGGGGCTTTGTTTTTCAAACCATGTGTACCCTAGCAATTACGTCCAATTAGATTTAAGAACATGAGGCCTTATTAATGAGAGGGTCTCAGCCTTTTAAAAAGGGTTAGCAGCTTACTCACTGTCTGTCAGGGGTTGTGCATGTGTGTCATGATTACAATATTTAGTTGTCCTCCATAGCAGAATAGTGGTAAAAATAGTACTTTCTGATTGTTTCTCATGTGCAAAGCCAGCACTGGCTTCTCTAGATTTGATGAGCAGTCATTTCCAGCCTTATGCATGACGACCACTCCATGATAGCAACTACTTATTTGTTGAAAGGTTTGTTGTTCTCATTGTTTGGAGGGCAGAGGGGCTCCAAGCAAAGCACTTCTCCTCCCGTGCCCCTCTTCCCCACAAAAAAAATGGAAGAGAGAACTTTGTTTTGTCAGTTCTCAAGACTGCTGATTAGCTTTGCCTCTTTTTTTTTTTTAACACTTATAATCTCAGAAGGCTCTGCTGCTTCTCTGAGCTGTGCAGTTTCCAGTTTACCAGGTGTTCCTTTTTAATCAGTGGAGTCAATTGCCTAACAGTTCATAAAAGGCCTTAAGTGAGGAAGTAATCAACACCGTCTATTATGGCAAGAATGGGATTTGCAATCAAACAGTGACAAGACTAATGTCATTGAAACACTATTACACCAGTGGTTTCACATTCTCAGGCAATATGCCTCAAATTGGGAATGGGGGAGAATAATGTGTTACATCATATGGCACAGATAATGCAAGGTTATTAAGCTGCCAGTTTGCTGTAGAGGAAACCTGGATAATAAAATGAGTGGGGAGCGTGTCCATCAGATTCAATTAACTCGTGCATCTTACTGTTGTCGTGAAGCTCATCCCAGTGATAAGCAGGTGCGTAGGAAAATTTAAGATGTGAGTGAGTGCTGAAGGACATCAGAGAATCTTCTCCCTGAAAAGGAATCTCCTGAACTGAAGGGAAAGCTGTTTTGAGCAGACTGATTAAACACAAGAAAGTTCCAGGAAACTACTCCCATTCAAACTTGTGTCTAATTATAAACCCCAATTCCTTTCATGCCTTTAAGCAATACCTTCTCTGCTAACTTGAAGTAGGATAATGCAGGTTGGAAGAGAAATAGTCTACCAACAACTATGATATCCCCCATAAAGGCCCACTGTATGGGATGGAGAAGTTGCACCTTCATTGTATGCTTCGTTCAAAGGTATAAAAGGAGACAAAGAATATGTTATCATTTTATCGTTCCTTCCTTTCAAGATGTATATGTGATTTCATTTCTTGTGTGTGTTTCCAAACGATCAGCCAGTTTTGTTAGAGCACAGGGGAGTTTAGCACTGAGGGAGGTCAGTTTTTGTGGTTGGATGCACGAATTGGAGCATCAGATCCATGCTCCTAAATGACATATTTAGGAACAGCATTAAGGGCCAGTCTCTGAAGACATTTTTTATCCCAGATAGGGAGCAATAAGGTGCAGTCAAATACACGGAGTAAGAAACATGAAATATTTGATCTTTGTGGCTTTGTAGAGGCCACCCAGCATAAGACCACCATGGAGCATTTGTGTCCTCAAACCAAAGTGCAGAGTCAAAGTGCAACAGAGGTGTGACTATCTTCATTTAACCTTTCTCGTATCAGTTAAATAGCCATCATTTCTCCATTGAGAAACAGTATTCTCATAATGTGAAAGATTCAGCTGTGGCTAGTTTCCAGAGAATCATTTAAGTGAGGATAAAGATTGCTAATAATAAATATGCCAGATCTCTTAGGTCTAGATAAGAATGTGGTCATTAGCTGAGGTGGCTTTTACCTAAGATTTTTTTTTCCAATCTGTTAATAGACTTTGAGAAGTTTGTCAAAATAGAGGTATCTGTAGTTATCTGTGGTGGTAATAAAGGAATTCTTGATATAATTACTTGGCAGTTCCTAAAGCTTCTAAGAAATTTTCTCACAAAGCTATTTGGCATATTAAAAACTGTATTCGCTGCACCATCTTTCCACACTCCATCTCTGCTGTTAAAGCAATTCTGCACAGTCAAGGGAGACTGAATAGATTTCAGTATTAAAGTTGAGCTATACTTGGTCTTTAAACAGTTACCTTTTTGTGTTTTCTGCACGCTTTGCATTTGTCCACTCCGTATATTCTGACACTTGGCTTCTTTCTGCCTGGATAGTTAAAGTTTCCCCTGTGTTCTGGGCAGGAAAAAGTGTAGCGTAGAAATAATGTGCAGTATCCTGGATAATGTGAGTCACATCACCAAAGTTGTTGGTATCAGTTTTTGCATTTACCTCTTCCCAGAGGGGTGGGTTCTTTGAAATGTATTTTGCATCTGTCTTCAGAAACGTGGTTCTAGCTGTTACATGAGTACACTTCTAATTATTTATTTTGGAGTAAAACTGAAAAGTGAGGTCACTATCTTCATTTACCTGCAGGGCGCACACAGAGTGAAAAGGTGAGGTCTATGTCATGGTTCAAAGATGAATTGAGACAGGCATTGTGGCACACTTCTGTGTAGGATTCTACATGAGGTCCATTTCTTGTTGACTGCGTTATATCTTAATTTTCTGAAGACTAAATAGAAAAACTTAGTATGTATGGGAAGTACGAAATTGCCAGTGATGATTAATCCATAAAAATAGGGCAGAGAGCATTGAGAAGGCAGTGATACTTCTAGATATTGATACCGTGCTCTTTCTTAAATCACTGCATGGATACTTAGACGTTAAAAATGTATGTCTTTTTTACTACGCAGGTGTAAGCCTGCTATAATGTTGTGGGTCCTGAATTGTGACATATGGGCTACCCACAGCATATCTGTTGTGTAGGTATTGGGTGGAGCGGTTTTGTGTTTATATTTTGTGAAATATTTTGCTGTTAACTTTTCCCCACATCATCTTGTAAGACCAGCAGAGTAGGTCCAGCTGATGGCTGCAAAGGTGATATAGAGCAGCTAGTATCGTGGAGGATGTGTTCAGGTAACTCGATTCTGCTCTGATGGCCAATCTAAGGGAAGAACAGAGCAGGAGAAGACAAGGTTAAGAGAAGAGGCAGGAAGGATTCAGGCATGAAGAGCGCTTCACCTGAGAGAGGCCGAGTAGGTTGGCACTGTTTGGAGGAAGTAAAAGAATGGAGAAATATAATACTCAGAGAAATAAATCTGGTGGGAAAAGTCAACCTAGATGCCTCTGCATACTTTTCCATGATCACACAAAGTTGATCAGTGAAACAGAAAGTCCAAAAAACCTGCAAGGTGTGCTCTATACCACATCATAGCCTGTAAATTCGTTGTCACATGCTGTCATATCTTAGGCAGTGTTCCAGAGGAATCCAAAACAGAGGAAAATGTTTGAATAATGGGAAACAAGCAACTGTAGCTAGTAGCTTTAATTGTTTTATTTATTAAGCTGTGTAATGATTCATGTCCAAAAACAACTTCCTGGCAGTAGGAGATATTTTTTTCTAGCAGCTTAAGCAGCCTATGTGAAGGGAAAAAATACATCTCCAGAGCTGTTTGGGAGGCTGTTCGCATTTGGGTGGGAGCCTGAAAACTCCCATTAACTCTCACTTTTATTATCTGGCTTCTCAGTGTATGGAACAATGATTAGAATGGAAAAACTTAACATGTCTTCCAAAACAAATCTGAAATGTATTTGGCAGTTGGGCGTCCCCCTCCACGCTTCAGAGCGCAGAGGAGAGGCAGTGGAGAGAGGGAGGTGGTTAGCACATGAGCTTGAGTCACTGTAGATAAGTATTTCTATAGCAGCCACCTTTGGGGAAGGGAAGGGAAGAGAAGGGAAGGGAAGGGAAAAGGGTCAGTTTTCCCCATGTCTTGCTGGTCTTTGTAGATCAAAATAGTAGTACAGAGCTTGATTGTGTAACACATCTGTTAGTGGATGGACTGACAATTGACAAAGCCTGCGTTTCAGTCAACTTCAAGCTTTTGTTTCCTAGAGTTTGAATTTGTTATTGTAATTAAGAACAAATCATTTGAATAAATACTTTCACACTTGCAGGTCAGATTGTTTATCTACTATTTAATGCTGAGCAGAAGAGAAATTAAATCTAGGCGATAACAACCACAAACTCTAAGATGGTTTTGTGCAGAAAAAATGCAGCCTGGAGTATGTGATGCAACTTCCAATGCTGTGCATTTCAACTTCTTTGATTTGCGGGCTATCTTAAAATGTCCCTGCTGGCAGCATGGACCCCTGCATCAGTGAAGTTAAGTCAACTGGCTGTAGGCTTGCTTCCCTCAGTAACCTGAGATAGATGCCTTAGAAATAGGCCATGATGCCCTCATGATGCAGCAGATGAGAGGTTTAAGATCCTGGCTCAATAGAATCAGTGAGCTGTGGGCAGCGACAATAAGGATGATGGAAGAGTTCTGTTAACGAAGGGTGTGTGGGTGCTTAAACACTGAAGTGGAGGTGCCTGTTTTGTTTGATGGTATGCAATTTGTGACACAAAATTGAAGGAAGACCTAAGAGGAGGAATGTGGTGGGCAGATCTCATCTCACTCACCAGGATTCCTGTTGTTGAATTCTCAGCTGTCTTATGCCAACAGTGTTATACCCAAAAAAGTTCTAGCCTGAAAGCATGTTGACGGAGAATGTATGAGGTATACGTCCACAACGCTTTAATCCAGAGAAGTGGACCAACTCAACTCCATACTCTGTTCAAAAGTTAAAAGGGACTGAGTGAAACAGTAATGGCTTTCTATGTGCATTTGGACATTGAGATTACCTTAGGTCACCATATTATCTTAAAGATGTTGTTAAAACTAGCAAGAACTCTGGCAACAGCTAAAAGCATGAGTGTGGGTTGGGTAATTACCTCAGAAAAAAGTTGCAAGAGCAATATATACACACTGACAGCCATATTGTGGGAGAATGCATCACTACAAACAGGAGGATAGTGTACATGCTAATAAAGGAGGGGATGAGTGATTATAGCTGTTAAAATCGAGCCATGAGAGGAACTTGAGAAATCTAAGGTTAATAACAGGAAAAACTTTCTAGTCATGAGATCTATTTGGGCTTTGAAAATATCTTACAAGGAAAGTGATGGGAGTCCTAATTAGGACTTATTATCTAATTAGGACTTGTAATTAGGATTATTCAGAATTATAGAATAAAATATAGAATTATAAAGCTGATATTAAATATGTCAGAAATTATGTCACAAATTGCATTAATAAATGTAGAAACCTGTGTTATGGTAAAAGTGGAGTAAATACTAAAATATGTCTCGGCCTCTTCAGAAGCTTCAGCAGTACAGAGAAAGTGAAAACATACTTCTCTAACTGTCCCGACCCTATTTCAGGTTCCAAATTTCTCTCAAAGCAGGAAATTCCACTGGGTGACCAATTCCAGGGGAGATTTCTTTTTTTTTTTTTTTTTTTGAACTTTGAGAAAAAATCGGGAAGGCCAAAAAAAAAAAAAAAAAGAGAGAGAGAGAACATGAAATTGTCATCAAAGTGAATTGCATCTGGTTTGCCACTGTGACTTAGCACTTGTCCTCTGCCTTGTGCTGCTAAAAGTCCCAAGTTTACCAGGGGTACAAAAATGAGGGCTTTTTTAAAGCTTTGCAGTAAATTCAGAATTCAGATATTTACCAAATACACTCTAGCACAGGGAAAAAAAAATCCTCCCCAGCAGTCATTTCCTTCGTTACCACTTGCTGTTTGTGACAATTATTCGTCTTGAGCCAAACACAGGTGCATCTGGAGTGTTCTGTGAATTTGTACTACATAGTGACTAAAAAGAAAGCTGTGTTTCAAAGCTTCTGCATGCTTCTACACATTTTAATATCTCTATTTTCTTTTGGGGGTGTCTTGACTGGTACAGAAAATTCTTGCATACAGAGATAATAATTTGCATATTTAGTACATCTCCTCAAAGGACCTAGTTCTTGCTTTCTCTGATTTCTTTGCAATGGCCACGCAGTGCACAGAAATCTTGAAATAAAAGTCAGTCAAACTAACCTTAAATCGCCTTGCTATTTGAGGAAGGGAATGGGGTTCACTTTTTTTTTTTTTTTTTTTTTTTAAACCTTTAGTGAATCTGTACCATCCTGCTGGGACTGTCTCTTAGAGTTCCTGGATGGAAGGCATTAATGGTTCATTTCATCCTACTCGTAGGTAATGAGGGTGGCATGCTCCTGTTTTTCAGTCCAGCCTTCTCCAGCATCTTAGTCTACAGGGTATGTTTTTCTGACTTCACTGATGTCTGTATTTGACAGACCTTTCCAATTTTTTGATATGATTTCAGCTTCCAAACAATTTGCTGAAGAAGTGTTGAAAGCACACAATGACTACAGGAAGAAACATGGAGTACCCCCATTAAAACTCTGCAAGAAGTTAAACAGAGGAGCCCAACAGTGAGTTCAGTCCTTTATTTTCTTTAATGAGATTTCTGTCACTTTTATCAGCTAGGTTTGAATGTGCATACTGCAAAAATACTTGCATTTTGACATGCTGATATTCAATGAAGGCTTACTGGGTGGGAAGTGAAGGACTTTTCTCTTTTTGTCTCCCTACCCAACTCTTTTCTTCCCTTCTTCCTCTATCGTAGAGCACCAGCTAGTCACGTGGGTATTTCTGTGGTCACAAGCGTGTAAATCTTCCTTGCACCCTCTTTGAGGCATGGGCTGCATCTATCTACACTCGTGTGTCTCCTTTGCAGAGGGTAGTTGCCTAAAACGTGCTTCATCACCATCTCTGTCAGATGATGTATTGTCATCTGCAAAAGAACATCTGCTGCTTCTGAAATAGTGGAGAAAAGAACTTTTTCATGGTAGGAAGTGATGACTGGTCTACGATCAATGGAATCAAAGGGGAGTAATTTCAGATCAAATTGTCTGTCTTCTTTCCACAAAAGCAAAATCAGTATACATTGTTCCCTAGTCAGGAGGGACACATCTTACCTCTTCTCCAGTGCTGAAGACTGCACAAACTCCCTGTCAGTCTAAGGTACAATGGATCCAACTTCCTACTGTCTGATTTAAGTCTTCCTTACAGAAATTTTGGTCCATTACTGCTTTTCCTCTATTGCTGCAGATGTGACGACCAGATTATTTCCTTTGCCTTTACAGCAACCTTTTTCAACTAGTTTTCACAGAATCACAGAATGGTTGAGGTTGGAAGGGACCTCTGGAGGTCATCTGGTCATCTTCAATTTTTTTTTCAGGCTGAGAAATAGATCTTCACAATACAAAAGAAATACTTGAAGGGGAAAATGCTGACTAAACTGTTCAGAAAATAGCTAAGTAGTGGCCAGTTTGATCCCTGCAAATACGACATCTCATCTGCTCTTAGGCTTTCTACTATAACTGTGCAGAGTTCTCCGTGCTGGCTGGCTGGGAGCCAGAGAGGCTGTAGTGTTTCCAGAACCCAATTTATTGTCTCAGCATGGGGCCACACTCTGTCATGTGGGTGCTTCAGTTCCCTCATGCCTCACAGATATCTCTACCAGCTGATGTGCTGCACAGCGCACCGTGTGCATGGCATGTAGATGTGCCCTCTGGCAGCAATCAAAATCTAATTCTGTCTGTCTTTTTTCCACTTTTTTGAGATATCATGATAACTAGATACAGTATTTCTGGAATACCAGTGACGCATCTGCATACCTATGTAATCTTCTGTTTTTTTTTTCTTCCTGTTCTTCAAACGTTTGTTTTGTTTCTGTTTTACGTGATGCCTCACAAGGAGGAAGAGATTTCATTGACTTGTCAGTGACACTTCTCGTCTGTTCAGATTTTTACAGTTGGTTTGAAAAAAATCAATTTGTATGAATAGTTCGGATTATTCTGTCAAATAGGCATTGCTCCACATTTATCTCTAAGTATGCTATTGCCCTTCCTGGGTATTTTTAGGTCCTTCTGGAATTCCTCACAATCCTCTCTGGTCTCAGCTGACTTTCCTCACTGTGGTGAATAGCAGTGGAAAACTTTTGTTTGGTTGCTGTCTGTAACTTACTTATAAGTATTAAAGGCATGTTCAGAAACTGGTGTAACTGGTTGATAGCAAGAACCAGAAATGTTTTGTTCTGAATAGTAGACATGAAATATAAGAAATCTCATATTTGTCAAGACAGATTTTATGTAATCTTCAAGGGAGAGCTTCACCTTTTCTTTTGGGTATATCTCATATCTTCGTTGGTAAGTATCTGGTCTATCTCTGGCTACTTTGCTCTGCTTCTCTGCCTGTGTTGAAAACAGTCTGTTTTCTACTATTTTCAGTCCCAAGAATTGAGACAGGCTAAATAAATTGTCTATTGGATCCCCGCTTTAGGATGAGTGAGTCACCCTCAGCAGGTGTCTGTTTATCTCTGACTGTAATGAAGCATAGGGTGATGATCTCAGATACAAATCTCATGCTTTCAACTGCCTGAGCTAGAGCAAATTAATCGCTCTTTCTCTAGAATCCTTGGCAACTTGGCTGTGGTCTGTGACACAATGTGTGGATTCCTTTGCTAGGTATGCAGAAGAGCTGGCGACCACGAGGGTCCTCAAACACAGCTCCGAGTCTGCTAATGGAAAATGTGGAGAAAACCTGGCATGGGCATCCTATGATCAACCAGGTAAACTTTCTTCTCTTGCTGTCTCACCGACGCTAGATAAACGGCCTGTTTCATGTACTTTGGGCTCAGAGCATGAATGAGCTGGGTGTCTTGGCTGGTTGCAAGGATACCTCCATTTCCTCTGCTTCGAAAAAGCAGCCACCGCAGCCCAGCCCATGTTCCATGGGGACAGGATGCTGGTATGCAGTCACCTGCGTGTGCTGAGAGCAAGAAGCATGTGTAGGCATTGAAGGGGTGATGCACTGTGGTAGTGTGCTATGTCCCTTTGAAGGTAGGGCTTGGCAGCTAGGCTGTTCTGTATGTCCCGGCTGTGGAGTTACTTTGACTGCTACTTCTTTGTCCATGGGAGTAGAGAAGGAAGCTGTCAGTGCCCTGTTCTTCACCTTTATCCTTAGCTTGCCCTCGCCTAAGAAAGGGCTGACCACAGGCCAGCTGTGGTGAGGAAGATGGAAAAATGGCAATTGCATACTACACAGCAGTTCCTGTTTGTGGGGGCAAAAAGGCGGGGGGAAACCGAAGAGGCACAGGCAAGTGTCTTAGGCAGCAACATCTGGTCTCTTCTGCTCTGTCAGTAGACAGGCTTTGAGCCTTTTTCCCTGCCTTCATTTCTGAAGACAAAAGTGCTCCATATATTTTCTGTTCATATATGTAACACATAATCGACAGCCTTCGGTTTGGATGCCCTAGGAGCTGAATTTTGGCCATGCTGACAGCCTGTGGTGAGTGCTCAGAGCTATGTTCAGCAGGCTCTTCCCTCCTTCCTCCTCCAGCACGCAGGGTTAATGCCTCTGCCTGCTGAAAGAGCAGGTGGTGTGTATTAAAAGTGACCACTTGCCTTCTTTATTCCCATCCACCTCTGGAATTCCCAACATGGTCTAGAGGAGATAGAAGCTCATTTCTGCAGTCTGTCGGTCCCATTTTAAGGACCTGGCAATTTTAGTAACTGAGTTTTAGATCCAGGTTCCTGGGTCTAAAAGTTCCAAAAAAGGAACTGCTAGGTTCCTTTGCAAGCGCCAGCTCTAGCCCCTCATGGGTGTGTTTTCATATTGAAAAAGAAACCCGGGGTGGAAAAATACAATTGGATCTACTAATATTTGGGATTCTGTCCATTGCAAGAGTCTGAGGCAAGACTTCAGAGCAGCATGGGAAAACGCAGATGTGTGGCAAAATTTGCACAGTGCCTATGACTCACTGGCTGAGCTTACTTCTTCCTTCTCATTTGTATTAATGGCCTATGCTCCTTCCCCCGAAGTTAAAGACACAGGATTCTCATTCAGAGAGCTGGAAACAAAACACATGGATCCTTCCATAAACTATATAATGCCGGTCCTTTTCTGGATCACACTTGTTTTCTTCTATGCACTGTTTCCATGCATAACTTATCAGTTTTGAGCAATTTTATTGCTATTTTTTATCCACAGGATAGAATTGAGTGCCTTGCTAAGAAAATTAAGCTACGTCCTCTATTGTTCTGTTATACGTTTCCTATGTAGCAGAATCATTCAGAGTATCAGAATGAGAAAAGCAGCTCTTCAAAGAAAGTTGTTCTCTTGTTTGGGCTTAGTCTTCATCTCTGTGGAGCCGGTTCATTCTTCCTCTTTTTCTCATATAGTTTCCTTTGGACAGTTAATTTGTAGCCTGCTCAATGAGGCTGAAATTCGTATTAGGCATCTATTCAAGGGCTTAACAAAGAAAGTCTGTGTCTTCCAGTTTCCTTCCCAGATAAAGCAAAACTCAATAAACCTCCAGCATACTGTGTGTTCTCTCCAAAAAAGTGATCCTATTGTTTATTTTGACTCTTAAGGAGTTCTGTAATAACGCCAGAAGATGTATTTCTTGTTTCAGAGAAGATTTAAGCTTTACATTATAAGAGCCTTCTAGTCTGACCCCTCTCCTGGCGCAAGAATCTCTTAAATTGTATTCAGGATTTTGGAGTTACATAGCCTAAAGCTGTAGCTGGAAATATCTTTATCCCTGTAATCCAAGAAATAGTTGACATCTGTTTCCTCCCTCCAGTCCTGCAGGAACTGCTCCATGGCAGACCTCTCTTTGTCTATGTGCAAGTAAGTGAGCTGTCATCTGCCACTAATGCGAGAGACCACAGCCTGCCTTGGCAGCTGTGGTGTGTCAGACTTCTTAGGATGCCTCATGTCATTGCTCGTGTACCGGGAGGCTGAAGGCAAGCACTGAATGATTAAATTCTGGTTGGGATGAATGGTGTCATGAAGAGTGTGCCATGTTGCCCGTGAAAACACTGCAGCTGATGAACTCTGGGGAGTTCATAAGAGGAATTCACTGTATGTTATTACCCAGATCTGTTATGGGAGGAGCCCGGGTTTGGCTACAGAGCTGGTCCAGTGTGCAGAATGGCACAGATACCTTCTGCCCCAGCCCTGAAGGTGCACGCTCTGACTCAGAAATGTTTCTGAGCAAACCTTGAGGCATCTGTGGCTTTCTATTGCTCTCCAACACCAGGCTTATACAGTACTGGTAAAAAAAAGGACCTTCAGGAGGAATGCTGGAAGTAGAGAATTACTCCCTGGAACTATTAGTATGATAACCATCTAGATAGATATTTTATTTCTGAGAGAAACTTAAAAAACTCTGACTCCAGTTGCTGGCACCACAGGCACACGGGCCCCTCTGACCATTGGTCTTTTACCAGTTGTTGTCACCTGGACCCCCATACACATGCACGCAGAATAGAGCTCCTCACCCAGGAAAACAGGTAGAAGTGAAATGTATTTAGGCAACGGGACAACTAGCTCTGATCGTGTGCAGGGCATGGCCAGGCAAGAATATTGACCAGCAGCCTGTTTACACGGAGTGACCCCTTTTTCTCTCTCTGTCCTTCAGTGAGTGGTACCAGCAGCAGAACTTACACCAGCACTGTTATTCCTATGTGTGCCTCCAGCCACGTGGGGCAGCTTGAGGAATGGTCAGGGTGGCCATATTACTGGCTCTTAGCTTGGGTAAACACTAAATAAACATAACTGTGCTGATTCTGTACCTAGTCTTGATCAGAACCATACTTGGGTACCAAGTCAAGGATCATTGCACCAAACTTAGTGCGAGGTAGTTGGGTCCAGAGAGTCACGGTACTGAGAAAACTCATCAGAGCGAGATTCATTAGAGAAAGGGTGGAGCTGAACTTGGTTTCCATTGAAAAAGTGTTGAAACTATACATGTGGTTTACAGCAATGCAAACAGGAAGGATATTTTAAAAAAATAGCAATACACTAACTGGTTCTGCAAGTGAAGTAACAGAAGAGAGGCTGCAGCACTGACTGTAGGACAGATCTGCATGTTTTTGATGGAATTAAACTTGTGTCATTTCTGCTATAATCTGCAATGGTGGGTGGGAGTGTGATTTCTTTTCTGTGTTTTTTCCTTCTTGAAGTGCATCTCGAACAATAATCAGCCCGTGTTTTTTGGGGGGGAGGCTTTTGAGGGAGTGGGAGTTGTTTTCAATGAAACATTCAAATGCAAGGTCAATCAATGGGCACTGAATATAACTGCATCACGTCTCTTGTGATCACTTGAAATGGAAATTCCGTGGTCAATTCTCTGAACCAGCGAGTCTGAGGACGCAAGTTGCTCTCACAGGGGCTAGGCTGAGTGCTCTGCTGACCCCTGTGTTCTCTTTATGTTCATTTTCCCCAGCCCTCAGGAAGCCCAGGGGCCAATGGGCTCATGGCAGTTTTCCCACAGTTCCCTGTGTATCAGCTGTCATTTTCAACAACGATTTATTGTTTACTGCTCCCCAGGGGACAAAGAATCAGAAGGAAAGTATGTTTAATCACTGGGTACCTTCCTGTCTTCTCACATAGTAGTAGCTTTCACATAGGAACCCCCTCATCTCCTGCAGCATCTGACAGATACAGTTCACCCCCTTCACTTCCAAGCCACATCTTTTAGCTTGATTTCAGGGCAGAGTCTTTCACATGTTGCCTAGTCCTTTGGTCACCCTCCCTCTTGCCAGGAACAAGTCAGTCTTTAATTTCTGACGGCCTTTGATGCAATGACTCTTTAATTTGAGGATGACAGCAATAGCGTGTAATGACAACCTGATCCTCACATTTAAAACGGAGCATAGCTATAAGGTTCTAGACTTTCACTGTCTGCCTGCAATAAGTTAACTGCAAACTTTCAGACGCTAAGGCTGGGAATTAACACATCATAAATTGTGTTGCATAACTATGCTCATTGTCTTTTGTGTGCAGGACTGGGGTATTCTTACCTGCCGTCTTCCTTGAATTAAGGCGTTACCAGATTTTCACATGATATGGTATTCTTCACGTGGTATTCTTTAAATTTAAAAAACAAAAACAAAAAACAAAACATGAAGAGGTACTGTGTTTGTCAAAACTTCTGTGTGTCTTGCAACCTTTCCATTATGCTGAGTTTAAGTTCTTGTCACATGGAGCCTAGACAGTCTTCTTAGAGCTACAGTAGACAGGGTGGGGTTGACTTTCTCTTGATCTACTATTTTTGCTGTGTCACACTGATATATTAATGGAGGGAGTGAAGTGCTGGTAGCAGTGGAAATGCAGTCCTACATCTGTAAAAATTCATTTATGTAGTATAGTCACTTAAGCACTTGCACATACAAAGTACATATGCTTTATAAGGTCTGACATGTCTGTTGTCACACTCTGTGCTTCTGTTCCACCCAGCTTGCGACAAACACATCTAAATTCTTCATAGCTTTGAAGTCTGGCGTGGGACAGGATGATATGTTTGTTTTTTATCCTGTGCGTTTTTTATTTTCCTCTTGAACTGCACACAAATCGGTCTTTGCAGGTTTTTCGGTCTTCATTTTAGCTTTAGTGTGAGTGACAAATGAGCAGATATTTTATTTGCATTAGAGACTTTGGCCATAAAATGGATCTATAGGATTTGTTGTTTGGCACAGGGAGAGCAGGGAAAGAAGCAACCTGTTGTTATTCCCAAAACATTTACTTTGGGAATCAAGAAAGGTTTTGCTACATTTTTATGTAGAAAATATAAATAAACTTACTAAGAGAGCACCATTCCTGACAAGCAGTGTGGTATAGATAAGTTCATAGTACTTTCAGTTCACAAACCTCTCAGAGATGGCAGTTCATTCAATATTTTCTTTTCAGTGACAGCTCTGACAGCCAGGTTGCCAGGCTAGCAACACCATCCGCTTAGCAGATTGTGCTCATAAGCATCTGAAGTCTAAAGAGGTTAACAGCTCGGTGTCTGACTTCTAGAACAGTGCAAGCATAAGAGTTTTTGCTGCAAAATAGCAAAACATGAGTCACTGTGGTTCTGCAGCCAGTAGTCCACCAGGGACCAGTGTTCTTCATGACAGTAGTCTTAACAGCTTTGGCTGTTATGAGGTGAGCTGGCCTTGCGTTATACTTCCTGGAATGCTAAGCAGAAATTTCATTATTGATGTAGCTCAAGGAAAAACCTGCCCCCTCCTTTCCCCTCCATGTTTGACACAAGAATTTCCTATGAAACAGTAATGGAAAAGAAGTAACATTTGACCTTTAAGTGCATAGCATCTGCAAGTTCTGCTCCGAGCTTCTGCCCTCTGTGCAGTCTGTTTGACCAGATTCATTGCAGATTATCAGAGTCTGCTCTTGTCTATCAGATTCCTTAATTGTTCAGCACAGAACAAGGGAGGATTGTTTCTTTGGCAAATGTCACAGTTAGAGACCTATAGACATGTAGTGCTATGCCACCGACCACAGTTGTGATCCTTATATAGCTGTGGTCAGTGAATGCCTCTGAAGAGATGGGCCAGCGCTGGACACAAGGATTTCCATATGCTACCAGCTCCTAGACATGTATATTTAACATGTCTGACTGTAATACCTTGAGTTAGAGCGCCTCAAAGTGGAAATCCACAATGGCTCAAGTGCTGGGTGAAAACCATTCGGAATAAATGCACTCAGAAATTTGAAGTATTAAATGCTGATGAGAACACAGAAAGCTACAGGATGTCAGGAGTGTCATTTTTCTTTGGTTTGCTTGGAGCTCTAAGGGGTGTCTTCATCAGCCTGGATCCACAGGTCGGAGGCCTCCCTCTTTTGCTCAGAAAACCTGGCAAGGCTCACTGAAGTCTTTTCAAATGTGTTCCAAGAGGGAGTAGCTGCTGAAAGCGGTATGTAGAAACCTAATGACAGGAGCACTCATCCAAGATGGGGGAGAAGTGTCTTCACTACCTTCCAGGCTTAAAGTTACAGAAGTCTGTAGGCAGAAAAAAAATGTACATGGTAAAAACTCAATGTGTTTTATTGCCAGACGGTTAAATGTTTTGTTAAGGACTAAATGGATTTCTTCTCCATCCAGATCCAAATGCTATGCCACTCTGATCTCTGTTGTCTGAAGGTTTTACTAACTTCAACCCTGCAAAGTTTTAACTGCAGCCGAGAGTTGGCTTGTGGTCCTGTTTACTGAGCTGTTGGTGGTAGTATAGCGCTCTTCATCAGCTCCCTCCTGCCCGAGGAGCACCTCACCACAGAGGTCTTCCCTGAATGGGATGAGCTCTACCTGATTCTGCAGCTGTTTCGTGAATTGCCTGCCCGAGCTTTGAGCCAGGCTGTGCTGGCCACCTAGTCCCCAGCACTTCAGTGAGGAAACTGAAGGACAGTGTTTGTATCAAGAAGCTGAGAAGAACTCAAGTAACTGATGGCATGAGATGGTTCACAAACAACATTGGACTAATTAGTAACCAAGTAGTAATAGCTGTTGCAAAACAATAAATATTTGGTAAGTAACATGTGCTACCATGTTACCTACGTTTCAAAAACTCTTCTTCAGTAGGTTCTTCTTCACCTTTCTAGAAGTTACACCTTCAGTTGCACAGTTCATACCAGCTATTAACAGAAGATATTGCTGGTCAGGCTGTAAGTGAGCTACATTCTTGTGTTTATGTTATCTGTCATGATTCCACATTTCTCTTGTGTTTCAGGGAAGGATGTGGCTGACAGATGGTACAGTGAAATAAAAAATTACAGCTTTCAAAACCCAGGCTTTTCTTCGGGGACAGGTAAGTTCAGACTGAGCACTTTCTCTTCAAAAACAAAGCTTCTATTTTAAGAAATTGGCTGCCCTACTTGTTATGATATTTTTCAAAAATATACCTTATTCTTAGAAAAAAAAACGAAAAAGAAAATAGAATTAGAATTTCCCCAAAGTTTTACATTAAAAACTGACAGAGGGTAAAAGGAAACTGTGAGAAATGAGGAAGTAAGCAAAATTTGTGTGTTTGTTTTTAAAAATATATTGTATTTTTCCTCCAACACCATAGTTTTTAAAAGGCAACTTATTTTTAAGCCAAATTAATTTGTAAAAAGCACTGAATTGTAATCATATAGATGTCTTACTAAATGTACTGTGCTGTTGTTTACATTGACATGTGTCTTCTACCAAGCTGTATCACTGCAATCACAGAGATTACTTCAGCTATAATTCAGAGATCAGCCACAGGTCATTGACTGCATATTGACAATCCAGTGTTGAACGAACATAAGAACATTGTCCCTTGAATAATAATTAAGCAAGAGATACACCCAAGCTTGTCTGAGATTAAGAAAATCTTGGTTTTCTCCCATGGTGCTTGCCTATGCATAGGGGGAATGACTGATAACACAACTCAGGGGTGGCTATTAGAGCTAGGCACAAGAACCCACAAAAAACAGTATTATTTTCAATAGTTGCACAAGCAGGCATAATGAGGGAGGATGAGATGGTGGGACTGCTATTCATACTGCAGGAAGTAAGGACTGTGACATCTTTGTGGAGTTTTGTATCAGATATTCATCAAACTACTTCTTTCATGACTCTCTTGAAAGAATCATGAAAGTATTCTTAATTGGTATTCTTATTTGGGAATGGGATATGGAACTGGGAATACTAGTGTGGAACCAGATCAAACCAGATCAAAGCAGGCTTTTTCAAGACAAAATGCTAGATGTAGTTTTTTTTTTTTTTTTTTCACACTTTCATCTTGCTCTCCTGTTAGAGAAAAAAAAAAACAAAACTGTTTTGTGTGGCTCTTTCTCCCCACGCCCCCTCCACATGTTTAAAGGAATGGTATAGATTTAGTACCTAAAATGTCTGTGTATGTTTGTCTCTTTCTTCAGGTCACTTCACAGCAATGGTTTGGAAGAACACAAAAAAGATGGGAGTCGGAAAAGCATCTGCTAGTGATGGTTCTACATTTGTGGTAGCTAGGTATGATCCAGCTGGAAATGTAGTAAATCCAGGCTACTATGAAGAAAATGTCCTTCCTCCAAGAAAATAACCTTTTTTTTAAAGGTAGTGTTATTGTTTAGTGACAAATGAACCTAGGTTTGGACTTAACAGTGTTTGAAATGAAGTACAAGTCAATGACATTTCCTGTTTGATACTGCTGTTCACTTCTCATTACAGAGGAAGCAATTACATGTTGCTTGAGTCAATCTGCACATTAGGTCCCTGTTGTTTCTGAGGGGACTTCATTTTATCTGAGGATGAAGTATATGCAGCATTTCCGAAGGGTAAAAGTTTATAAGTTTTTTTATTTTTTAATAGTTTGCATGAACTCTATGTCAGCATGTGAGTAAGCACATGTTGGATGTCTTTTTCTAAACAAGCGAATTTGTAGCTTTGTGTAAACTGAAGATACCAGCTTGTAATTATACCATGTATTTCAAGTTTTCCAGTATTTGTTAATAACTGTAACTTCTTTGCTCTCTCTGTACCTCCTGCTGCTGTGGGGTCTACTCTCTACAGATGGAACATATGCAAAGCCTCCCATATGAAAAGTACACGTATAAAATGTAGTAGAATTCAGACCTATATGTTTTCATTAAAAGGATCTCACAGAACACTAAAATATTGCTGGCAAAAATGTATCCGTCAAGCAAGCTATAACTACCTAATGCATGACCAGCAAGCTACTAGAAATGTTTAAATCCTAGCTTTATATTTTAGGTGCTAATATTTAAAATTTATTTCAGATGAAGTGTATTTCCAGTTCAACCCCATCTTACAGTGTACAGTATGTACATTGGCTTATAATCAAATTTTTTACATCCCTTACAGAAAAGCAAGGTACTGCCTTTTCTGTTAGATATTTATGCACAAAATAAATTTCTCTGGGAGAGCGTCTTGGATTTTATTTCTCAATAACTTATTTTTATTTCCTAGGGAATATATTCTGCAGGTATCATACTATACAAACAATAACATTCCCAAATCATAATTAAGAGACATTTACTCTTAGTTCATATCATTCTATAATAACAGAAATATGCCATGTGCTGGATAGATGCCTTGGGGAAGAAAAAAAAAAAGAGAGATTTAATTTCTTTAAAAGCAAGCAAACAAAAATTCTGCGGACACATTTTTCTCTTATAAAATGTGGATTGGATGCTTTGGCCAGGTTCATATACTCTGCTTCCATTTGGGGTTTTCTTTTCTATGTAAATGTTTCTTTTGAATTCTGCTGAGATTCTGTATGCCAGAATTTGGTTCATGAAGAGTGCCATTGCGGAAATACTTCTTTTTGTTTACACAGTTGTAATAAACTGCACTGTTGTGGCTTGATTATGTCACTGTGATGCTGTATGTTACAATCTTTTTGCTGTAACCAAGAATTTAACGCATATAATGAACATCTGAAAATTAAATATTTTTGAATATGAATTACTGAAGTCTGTGCTATTACCTGAATCTTTGTTGAATAATCTTTAAATTTTATTTCCAGGACTTTAACATATGACACTATTACTTACATAATGAGGTGCAAAAAAAGCAGCAAGTGATCTAGTCCAGGAAAGAAAGAAGAGAGACATTCTAAGAAATAATAAATCATAAAGCAGATCAAAAATGACCATCACCTCTTTATACAAAGTTTGAGCTAAGACTTGAATCCAAAGCTGAAGAGTCATACATCTGTCTGTGTTGAATTCCCACTTTGTATTTTGTTTAATTTCTGCCACTCCCTCTCTCAGTTGACATGTTCTCAGTAAAGAATAGCAATTTTACTTCCACTCATACATGTCTGTTTAAGTAACTGCAGTCCTGGGACCATCCCATCTTCAACTTTCATTTGAGAAATGTTAAATAAATTAATGGTATTAAAATGCTCTTTTTTTTTTTTTTTTGTAATAACATTGCTGATATTGGCTTTATAATTACTGAACGGTTGATGTATATATCTCGTTGAGTGAATCAAGTCAGAATTTTTCTCTGCTGCCACCTAATAGATTTTAATGCCAGAACTGGGAAGGTAGGTAAAGAGAGGAAAAAAAAAAAAAAAACAATTTAGTCATTATCTTTATTTAGAATGATAGTGGCAAGGGAACTTCCACAGCTTTTTAGAAAGAGCATTTTGAGGTGGTGTCAGAGATAATCTGACATGGAAGGAACACAAAGCCACTCAAATAGACCACTATACACACTTCATACACCCTACAGAGTTTCCATGCAAGTAAGTGTGATTGTAGTAATTAAAAAAAAA
>VXAA01002389.1:761902-805328 GCA_013399115.1 Anseranas semipalmata
TTTGACTGAAAATGTAATTTGGAAGGGATTACCTGAGCCCAAGCAACTTTAAATATAGAATGGGGTAAAGTAGTTGGACCTGTGAGCAAGTTTATATTCTGTCCTGTCCTCTGTGCAAGTAGAGAAGAAAGAAATGCCCTGCAGGGGTGAACTGGCTGTTGGTGGGGTATTGATAAGAACAGCAAATCACTGCATAGGGTTATCCGTCATATATCTCTTCCAGAAAACAAGCAATATTCAATATTTTGCATTCTCTGCATCCTGTTGTGCACAGGCTGAGCGTCCTCTTAGAAGCGTCAGCAGAAAAGCCATCCCAGTGCAAGAAGCATGGGCAGGATTTTCCCCTTTTCCTTGCATCCCGGGTACATTTCCAAATGCCTCACTCCAGTCAGAGTCACCTTGTGAAAATGTGTTTTTGCCAAACCCTGCCAATGTTAACAGCACCTACGCTAGAAAGTACAGACAAAGCTTTACATGAAATGTTTCTCCAACAAGAAAGCTATTTCTCTCCTATATTTGATAATTAGTGATATATCGTGTCCCTTTTGGCTGCTTGCCCATTTCCCTTGGCAAGTGCAGAGCTTGCATATAAAGCTCAAAGAATTTTATTCAATTATTTTGGTTTGTCCTCTCTCTCCCTTTCTTGGTTGCAAATTGCCAGTGAACAAAGTGCCTTCAGGCTGTAATTTCCTGTTGCATATTTTCTGAAATGGTGTGAGGGATTAGTCTTGATGAGCTTTCCAAGAGCATGCTACAAGCGAACTTGTCTCATTACCAGCCAGATATACCCTTCAGCTTCTTGCCACCCTTTTTCCATTGCAGTCCAGGATTGTTTTATTTTCCCCTCCTAGGATTTAAATGCTTACATGGGTCATGGAGTCTCTGAAGGTAGGTGGCACAAGATCCTCTGGGCAGCACAGAAGAGAGGGCTCTGGGTGCTATGGGTGTTTTGTAAAGGCCTTGTATGGTGCTTATATGCTAGGCCAGGACGGAGGAGATTCCCAAGCTGTACCCAAACTGAGGGAAAGACTCTAACTTAGGGTCAGAAGCAGCATTCAATAACGCGGAGTTGATTTTGGCAGACTGTGTGCCAATATGTGCACCACCACTTGGACAGCTGCAAGGCACATTATTTCGGGGAATACCTACGTAATTTCTGGAGTCTGCCCTACACCCGGCCTGACCCTGCGTGAAGCGGTGTCTGAAGGTACGCTTCTAGGAGCTTTTGTCTTGGTGGGGTCAGCTGCTTTACTCTCCCATCCTGCTCAAGCGCCTGTGGGGCCGTGCTCCAGCCTGTAAAAGGTCTCGCTAAGAGGGTGATGCTTTCCTTCTTCTCAGAGGACTAGGTCAGAAAAAAGCAATTTGTGACTCTATTTGTGGAGCTGGGTGGCAATCCAAAGGTGAAGGATGAGATCCTTGCCCCGGTTTGCGCGGTATACACAGTCTGAAGTGGACTATAAGGGCTTTAAAATCCCCTCCTCTGACAGCTAAGGGACTCCCTGCCCAAAACTGTAATAGTTGCTGTGGTTATGGCAGGGTCTGCAGTCAGTCCAGGCAAGGAGAATTGTCATGAATTATCACAAGCACTGTGGTCTCCCGGATGCTCTCAGGGCGGCTGTGGCATTTATAGCTTTGAAAGATCAGAGGTGGCTTGAAACCTCATTGTTTTCCTTCAGCCCCTGGACTGCAAGCTTTGTGCTGTCACAAGGCACAGCTTAATATTGCTGTGCCTTTTTGAGCTAAAATAAGTTCTGTTGGCTGGCATGCTACCTCTCACACATCATCTCTGTCCCTCTCCTCTTTCAAATAATAGGATTAATGAGCAGAACTGAGTATTTGTATTTATGTATAAAATCTCCCAGGCATTTATCAAGGGTGTGTCCAGAACTTTACAAAAAGAACTCACACACACACAAAAAAATCTTGCCTCTCTGTCTTGTAAACTTCCGTACTATTGAATGCAAGGAAAACACAGTGATTGTTTCTATCTAACTATAACTCGCATTTCAGTATGCTGCTGTACTCAGTGAAACACATTATAAATGTTAGTAATTGTTTTTCTATGCCCATCACAATAGCTCAAGAGTCAAAATTGTTAATGATCTTTCCAACAGCCCAGCTATTTTTCAGCTGCTCACAGGGGCTATTAATCAACGTAACCAAGATGCTTGAGCAACATCTACTGGCAATTAACCTATGGTTACAGGAGTATTTTTCCCTATTACTTTTCTATTCTAGTCTGCACATCAAATGAAAGATGCATCCTAACACTGCTTCTGCTAATTGAAAAGGCTACAAAACAAAAGTTCTGAAACCAACATGGGCCAGCTTGATATGAGAGAAGAGGGCATCCAGCACACTGAAAATGTGTTACACTGAACTGCTGAATATTAACAGAGCTCTTCCAAGCTGCTCCTTTCCTCTTGCTCTTCCTGAAGCCAGGTAGGTGATAGAACAGACATTTGAGGTGCAGTTGGTGAATGTTTTTTTTCAAAAGACTTACTCAAGGACTCCCTTGGGAAGAAAAGGAAACATGTATGTGTTCCCTGACCTTCGCACTACCCCACTTTTTCTCTGTTCTCTTTCCTCAAACACTGAATAATTGTATCACCTCAATTTTCACTAGCAAAATGCAGGACTGAAATATTTCCAGTGTTACTTCAGTGGTGTCAGCAAAGTTACATCTCCAGTAATCTTCAGCTCTGATGTTTTCTACTGTCTACAAAGTTGATTTGACTGGTCATTATTGCTGTGTGTTCTATGAGAGCTTCTTTACATCACAGAAGAAAAGAAATAGGAAAATTTCTATTTTTGTTTGGTATTGAAGGTAGGAAGATGCTAATAAACTATTGCTGAAGTATCAGCAGCAATGTTGTTTTCTTTTCTTGTAACCCCAAAGTTTCACGTTTGCTGTCCACTTTTCTCCACCCCAGACTCTGCAGTGAATGCTTTCGTGTTATCTCTCAGGTTGGACTGAAATTCAGCATTGCTAATTTTTGCAGCATTCGTCATTCAACTGTGTAATTCTAATATGCAGGACTGTAAGAGAAGCCTAAATATAGTGATAATCTTGGCCCTCACTTCTGTAAGAGGCAATGCCAGTTTCTCACCCACACAGTCATGGGGGAAGGAGACTTCAACGTGTGACACAAAAGCAAACAAGAAAGATGTCTCCAAACACACTTAACAAAACTCTCTTGCTTTCTTTTGGAGTATGACTCATGATTTCTAAGTGATTAGCAGAGCCACAGCTCCATTAAAACCCCGATCAAAATAGTCTTGTTACCTCTGATGAGAGAGGAGGAGGTAACTTGGTTGACGGTGGTGGCCCTTCTCATCCACGCTGCAGTGAAAAAGCAGGCCAAAAGCGGGCAGGCCCCGAGCATCGGAAGGGGGCCGTTCAGTTCCCCTGTTAACATTTTCTGAGCTCATTCGGTATCTCTAATTCTGGCAAGTGGGATCTTCAAAGGCATTTGTAACACGGCTGGAGATTTCAGGCTGATTTCAGAACGAGCTGAGTTACAGAAACCGAAGCTGACACCAGGTCTGAATGTAATGCAACCTAATTAAAACTAAGAACGTTTGAAAATGTGCTTGGTTAGATTCTGCAGGCAATGAAAGGCTATTTTCCTAAAAATGCTATCTTGATGATTTGCCCCATTTATATTCTTGTCTTTTCATTTATTAGTTACCTAAACCTTATAAAGCAGAGCTTTCTCCATCCTCATGAGGCAGGTATGTACACAAATGGCAGGTACTGATGAAATGTTTACTGAAAAGATTAGCTTGTCAATGAGGCAAAGGATGGATATTGATCCCCCTTCTATGTTTGTCAACCCGTAACCTGTTTAAGAAATGGCCTACAGCAATGAAATCCAATCAAGCACTCTCTGCAGCTCCAGTTTTCTTGTAATATAGGGAGGGGATTCAATCACAATAAAGGAAATGAACCACTTATCATATAAATGAGGATAAGGCAATTAGCAGGTTACAGGTTCCCAGTGAGGGGAGTTCAGACTGCCATACAGGATTACAGGGTGGATATTCTGGGCACCTGAACCTTTCCATAGTCCCTCTTGTTATGTGGCAAAATACGCTGCAACGCTGGGTTAACAGGGTTAATAGCACCATGTCCAGTAGGTGCCTCTCCTAGCCAACCCCCTGCTTGATAACTTCGTAACAGAAAGGTTCTCAGAGAGGTGGCCGAAATAGTTATCTAAATGCAGAGTTTTGATTTGATTCACCGTCAGAAAAAAACTGAGGCTTTTTTATTTGTGATTTCCCCCCCCCAAAGTAACACGAGTCTCAGGCCCAAGTTTCAGCCTCACATGTTTGAGACAAGAGCTGTAATTGCCAGGCTATAGAAGACAGTCTTCAGATGCCTGTCTGGAAACCGACTGCGTTTGCCTGAATGGGTAAGAGGGCAGACGGAGGTATGGACAGGTCAATGCATGCCCTCACTTCTCAGAGGGGATGCCCACTTACAGCCCCTGCTTTGCAGGTTCAGATCCCTGCCCTAAAACAGAGGAAACGGCAGCTGATAGTGAAGTATTTGCAGCCTGAGAGGAGTGATCTATCCCTTTGCTTTTTTAGGTACAGATTTCCTTCTCCAGAAATAAAATCCTGGACCCTGCTGGGAAAATATGAAATCTAGTATTTTTTTTTCCATTAAAATGTTAGGTCTTGGTACATCGGTGTTTTCCAGCTAAAAGAAAAGATGCCACTGTAAGCATCTGAGCAGTGCTTAAGCATCACCAAATCTGCATCTCCTGTGCATTTTTCCCCCCCTTTTCTAAACGTTATTCTGCCTAATGGATGCCTTTATTGCTTCAAATGTGCATGGAAATAGACTTTATTAGATAAGTAGCCTTCATAGCAGAGCTCAGTGGAAGATGATGCGTGACACTCAATAAAAAGTGAGAATTTGGTGAACTAACCAACTTGGGATCAGTAGAGAGACACACAGCCCTCAGTTCCCATGCCTGTGTGAGCTGGGCTGCCAGTGGAAGTGGCGGTCTGTCCTGCCTGGTGTCTGTCTTGTTTACCCCACTGGGGCTCCGGGTTCAACCCAACAGCCTGGCAGCACAAGCCCCAGCTGAGGAGCAGAGCAAGTCCTGGTCCGGGCAGTACTTGCGGCAGCCTGTCAAGAGGGGAGGGTTAGCGGCAGGCATTTTTGTTTTGGTAAATTCTGTTTTGGTGCTGGGTATTCTCGTCTGGGTGAATTGTGGCATGGTGGCTCATCTTCCACCACAAGCACAATCGCTATGCGCAAAAATTAGCACAAACATTGAAATACTTGTGATGGAGCCGAACCCTTGAAGCCTGTCACAGCGTTATCTCGCTGTGTAGATACTGTGCTGGTACCAGTACCATATGGTTCAGTGTTCCCAGCTGGAGGTGCCTGCCGTTCATTTGTAGAACAGAGGAGCATCCTTCTCCTCCCTGGTTCCTTCTCTTCTCCTGATAACATGTCCCCCAGAGACTTCCTGTCTGCTTTGTTAATGATGAAGAACTAACTACAGAAGGGCACGTACCACGTATGGACATATTATATTGTGTCGGAATTGAGGAGGAAGCCTCAGGCTTGTGTCCCCTGTGCCTCTCTCCAGTATTAATCTTCTCAGTACATGAAACATTTTTCACCAATACATAACCTCACTTATTACTTCCTGCCATTAAGTGCAGCAAATACTCAGACACTCTTCTGGAACATTTCCAAATGAAATCTCAGAGTCATTACATTAACCTTTTCCATTACAGAGCAGAAGGAAATTAGCTACTGGCACACACAGAAATGCATAGAAAGTGGTACAATATTTCGCATAATTGTATTTTTATGCTTTGCGACGATGCAAAGAGTTAAACAAAAATGTTAAAAATCCTGCATGCTTCATTAAAAACTCTCAATTTCTCTATTTTCAGCAAAATAAGCCATCAGTGTTAGATTCTATAATTGACACCATTGCTTAGGGAACAAACCTATGAATCTTATTAGAGACAAATTCATTACTTTAAGTCCACCCTTAGGATGCAGAGCTCATAAAAGAAACCTCTGGAGGGTTCAGCTTAGGGGATGAGATGATTTCAGGCTGCAAATCTACAGATTTGCTGTAATTAACCTGAACTAATTATTGTCAGGCGATGGGTCAGACATCCTGGATAAAAGCCCCTGACTGGTTTTATGGTCTGCTGGGTTTTCAGTAAGAGAGCTTCTTGTTAAACAAAGAAAAAGTACTGAAAGCTCAGTGCTATATATTCTTAAAGTAAAATAAATCTTTCCACTGGGAGAGTATAGCAGAGTCTATTTAAAATGCACAGTCAATAGGCACAACTGAAATACATTAATGTTTAATACTTTTGCTAGCTAGCTCACTACAGGTAACGATCAGTAGCAATGTTCAAAAACAACTCCTGGGTGGGATAAACTTGTCTCCATAGGAAGTGAATGACTGCTCGTTTGCTTGCTCTTGCAAATATCCTAAGAAGAATTCCATTTAAACACATTTATGCACTGCAGATACATTGTTATAGTCAAAGCAGGGTGAGCCTGCAATGGATGCTTTCCTATCACTGTTCTTCTGTTGCTTATGAGGGACAAGACAGATGCACGGGAGCACCTACAGAAACTTCTACTGCTCACTCTTGGAAGAAGGAATAAGCTAGCCTGCACAAGATAAGCTGATACCCTGTAATACTGATTATCTAAGTTTAATTATCAGGGGTTCAAAGAGCAGTGACCTTTTTTACCACTAGTGGAAGAACTGTTTAGCCTCAAGATTTACACACAGATTTTTGCATGTATTTAAACTTCCAAATTCTGTTGAAATCAGTGATACTACATGAAAGCATCTCAAGATACCTCCATCCTTCGAGGTTTTCAAGACTCATCTGGACAAAGCTGACATGCTCTACATGTGTAGGCAATAGTCCCACTTTGAGTGGGAGATGATCTCCAGAGGTCACTTCTGGCCAGCATTTCACTGGTCCATGGTTGTTAAGAAGTGGTTGTGTGAAGAACTGTGTGCCCTCCTCACCCTCTCAGCTAGAGATGCTTATGGCTGCTCCTTGCTTAGGTTTTTTTTTTTTTTTTCCTTTCAGTCCAGAGATTCACTGCCATTGCTTTTTCCCTCATAAACATGAATCCTACCTTCTCTTTCAACTCCTCTCCACTTTATATTGCTGGTGTTTGGTTTTGGCAGGGATCATCTATGGACTCTAGCAGGTTAGCAGAGGGGAGAAAAGTGGGGATAGTCATTGAGTTTTGTCATGTGAGTGACTTAAAAGGCATATTTTGAGCTTCTGTGACTCCCTAGGGATAAAACAAAACAAAACAAAACAAAACAAAAAAACAGTCAGTATCAGTACTACCTAGGAAGTCCCAGGTTCTCTCCTCTGCTGTATGACCTTGGGCAGCTTCCTCAATTTCCTTCTGGACTCGATTTCTCCCAGATAAAATTTCCTGCCTCACAGGGGTACTGTGAGTGTCAAGTAGGCTCACATACACCGATCTAATGGAGTTCATCGAACTAGAAGATATTGAAATTGAGAGATATTGCTGACTAGACCCTAATCATTATTTTTTTATCTTCTATGTATTATATCAATAGGTTTATTATGGGCTTTCTCTCTTTGGGTCATTACCTTTTTTCCTTCATTAACCCTTTTCCTACTAGTATAAAGCCATCTAGCAAGCAAAGGAGTAAAAATTATCATGTAAAAATAGCTGGAAATCTGAACAGCTAAACAGAACGGAGGCACGGGAGGGATTATTAGCGAGCATAACACAACTTTTAAGTGGATGCACTACATGAGATCCCCAGCGGATCTGAATTTTTTAGGTGAACAGAATCTTGTAATCAAAATGCAGATGTTGTTGGTTCAAAACCCCGAGTTACCTGAAAGGTGGATTTTGAAATGCACAGGTAATAGGCATCTAAATCTTACTAACTTTCTGTGGAAGTCAGTGCATGACTGCCACTTCTGTACACCGAATTCTCAACCTTTGTGCTTTGTGGGGATATCCTGCAAACAGAGGTTATTAAAACATCCCCCCTCAAACAACTGTGAAGATATATGTATGTATATATTTTTTTTGCTAGCCTACTTTCTCATCTTTTAAAGCTTCTGTTTTGCTCGCCAAGTGCACAGAGCTCTCCTAGGTTTCTCTCGGTGCACACAAGCACCGGGACGTGCATGTGTCCGCAGCCGTGGGCTGAAGCCTCCCCGTGTGAGCTGGAGGACGAGGGGCTCTGGCTGGTGAGTCCTCGCTGCACTTCCCAGGCTGGCAGTGGCTGGTGGTAAGAAACTTGGGTTTTGGATGGGTCTGTTTGAGCCTTTAAGGATCAATATTTAGTATGAGATAATCTTTTCCTTCTGAGTGTTGCTTATTGAACCCTCTGCAAATTTTGCCCCGTAAGTACTAAGCATAGTTACTGCCCATTGTTCATAGTTTCTTTTATGCATAGAGATTTCCACTTGCACTCCAGTCATGCTAATCTTAACATTTCTGTTACAAATTCCTCCAGTAGGAGGAAAGTATCCACAACCTTCACTTTACTGCCCTGATTACCTGTGACTGGTATTTCAGGTGTGGCATGGTTTGGTCAGGCAGCAGGGAACACTAAGGTACACTAACAACTGGCTGCAATCTTATATTAAAGCAAAACCATGGAATCATAGAATCACAGAATCACAGAATGGTTTGGGTTGGAAGGGACCTTAAAGCCCATCCAGTTCCACCCCCCTGCCATGGGCAGGGACACCTCCCACTAGACCATCTTGCCCGAAGCCCCATCCAACCCAGCCTTGAACACCTCCAGGGATGGGGCATCCACAAACTCTCTGGGCAACCTGTTCCAGTGCCTCACCACCCTCATAAAGAATTTCTTCCAAATATCTGATCTAAACCTACCCTTTTTTAGTTTAAAGCCATTACCCTTTGTCCTACCGCTACAGTCCCCGATACAGAAATGAATTATGCTGTCGTCCAAGACAGAAGAAAAATATAGGATGGAGGAGGCCAGCTCCTTTTGCATAGAGTCACTTAATTAGCCAAAATAGGAGGGAAAAAATTAGGGATGTGGATGGTAGCATGGCAGGAGTGAGAGCTGCCTCTCCTTTCGTCCTCCTGTCCTGCAAGCCAGCACAGTACTCATTCCCTCTGGCCACCTTTGGCTATAAGAGCTCCCCTAAAGAGACCGGAGTATAGCCAGTCCTGCAGTACAGCAGACATGAGACTATACATTTTTTATAATTCTCTTATCTGGGAGAAAAGCAAGCAAACCTTTGCTTGCACATTTGGATCAGTATGGTGTCCTTTGAGAACTGGTCTCTTCCTAATCAGCTTAGAGCAAGAGCATTGCAAGCTTGCTCTGTGCTGGTTTATGACAAGTAAAACTAGTTACCTGTGAATGGAAAACTCTCAATGTAGTAAGAAAAAGCTGCAGTTATCATGTATCACCACTGTATGACACTGCAGACTAATTACTCTGGTGCATCCCAGCAATGAGGCACTGCTACAGCAGACCCCCAAGAAACACTTAGTTAATATTAAATTGTGATCTTATTATGTTTAGATGTTCTCAGTGCTATTAATCTCACAGTTTCCAAGTCAGCAGTTTAAAAATAGATTATCTGAATATCATAATACCATTAACCTCTTTGTGTGTATACCATTTTTTAAGCACAGGAGGCAAAAGGTGTCAAATTAATAATATATCTATATTTTTGGTATCCAGTATCTCCCTTATTAAGAATATTCCATATGTAATTTCAAATTCATCAGAAAAGCATCAGCCATCTAACAGACTATTTTCATAATCTATTTATGCTAAAGATAAAATAAACATGAATAATCAGAAGCAACTGTTATCATCCACTGCCTTTTATAAGTTCTCCATTGGACTGGTGCAAAATTACTGTCCGATTTATACCCTTGGGTCAGAAGAAATAAATAAAATGCACTACAGAAGAATTATTAGTTTTATATCTTGAAATAGTTTTCTAGAGTTAATTTACATCCTAATAATATTTTTTCTTGGAAATGCACTAGGGATAATGCAAAAGATCTTTGCAACAGAAACCACCAGGCCCAAGTAAAAAACTTCGTGCTGACAGAATATGAAGAACGTCTTAAGCATTTACATATAAATGTTCAAGTGTTCATATGCTTTTTGAGCATGTAACCTCAGTTAGATCTCCATTTCTATTGCTTGCTCCTACAGGGATGAAATCTGCAACAATATTTTCCTTTTTGGTCTCTCTTAATTATTTTCTGATTATTCTCATTGGTTGATTCTGTATCTGGTTATTAACAGATTTAAGCAACTGCTGATTTCTTTCTCTTTATACTTCTGTTCTGTTGCTTTGTTCAGTTTTTATTCAGTCTGCAGTTGAAATTGCATTATTTTCTCTAGATAAATCCTTATAAGGTGGGTGGGAGATGGCCAGGGCAAGGATTCCCAATGGGTAATTATAGAAATTATTACTTTGACGAAATAATTTATTCCTAGATTTTTTTAGCGTTTCTTATAGAAACTGCAGGGAATGTCTCCTCCATCTCAATGGCAAATGCCAAGTAACCTGGAGTTGTAGTCTCACAATGAGGAGACGCTGGGGTATTTAAATTTAAAACTTGGCAACCATTACTCTTGTACATCAGCTACCCCAGGGAAATTACAGACCCTCTTGCATCACATCCTTTCCGTTTGCCAGTCAGTGCAGAAGAGTGGGTCAAGGAACGTGTGGGGCATGTCACCTCGTATTGCTTCGGTGCCTTCTCATCTTTGAGAAATGGTCATAAAAAGAGAGCAACCGAGAGCCATCTTTCCTTTTTCTCTGCAAAACAGCTGTGTGACAGTTAATTACCTATTTACAAAACAGATAAATATAGAAAGCTGTACTAAAAAGCTGAAAAGGCTGAAAATAAATAAATAAATAATGAAATGAAAGCTTTTCCCTCGAAAGCATATTCCTAGAAGGCTGAGAGCAGTTCTTTGACACTGAAACAACATTTATGAATGTTTTTGGTGATGGAGGTCCTTTCAGCTGATTCTGACAGAGCTATTGACAGTGCTACTTCTGCAGTAGTGCAATAGCAGTTGCATGGAGATCATAGAATATCCCGAGTTGGAAGGGACCCATAAGGATCATCGAGTCCAACTCCTACGGACAACGAGATGGTACAACTTGATATGTTTGTCCACGAACCCTTCCTTGACCTCCGGGTTTCTCCGGGCAGTGTGGCACATGATTGTCACCAGCACACTGGATTCCATTGGTTTGATCATCTACTGAGCTATGTTTGTCTAATAACTAGTCCCTCCTTTTGTGTTTGACTTTGTACCTCATGCCTTTGCCTATTCCTGACTGCAGTGCCATAGTTGGTTTGAACTCTGTAAAGCAATGGGTTACTCCTGTCCCATAACTGAGTGAACCCCTTCCACAAGACTTACCCTTTTAAAGCAATTATTGGGAAAAATGGAAGTGTGATCATGAGTCCAATAATGGCTCTTGTGGAAGGAAACCTAAACTAAGTAATATTGGATCTCTGAAACATTATATTTGGCAAATTAGGCATTTTAGTTTTCTTTAAAGCCCCAAGTCTATAGTACAACTAAAACAGTGCAGGGCTGGGTGTGAAAGGGAAATAACTATCAGTTGTGAAATATCTTTGGATTGTTTAGTAACATTACCATTCACAGCCACGGAATACATTACATTTTATTGTAAACTTCGTTCCTTAGAGAAGTATAAATCTTGAAAGTGTGTCAATACTTGGCAAAGTAAATAGTCTCTGGAGACAAAAAATGTTTAAGACCATCTATCAAGTATAAGAAGTTGATAGCAATTAAAATCAGGGCTGTTTATGTATAAACATAAATTGCAGAGCTAGCTTAAAACTGGCCAGTAAAAATCTTGGCTGGGTGGAAATTCCAATTGTAAAAGACTACAGAAAGCAACATCTGAATTTTAAGAACTGCTTCTGTAGAATACACTATTTTTTCCTTAGAGACTATATTTTCCATGAAACTTTATGACATCAAGGGGAATCTATTTATTTATTTATTTTCACATTCACAGTAAGGCATTTAAAAAAATCCCCAGGTAAAAATAAGATAGCTTAGATAAAATATTCCTTGTATTAGACAAGCACTAAACTGGATTATATTTCAATACTCATTTTTCCCCAAAAGTGATACAGAGAGAGATGGGGAACTATTGTAAGTTAATTAGTGTAGTCATGAATGATGAATATTGTCATAAGGGAACGTACTTACAGTCTTTTAAATTACTGTGTGTTTAAATGGAATTATTGTGTCTCTATCACATGATGCCCTAAGGAAATGGACCGTTGTGGGCAGCCTGCACAACTGTGTTGTTTTTCAGTAAGGTTACAACGCTCAGAACCTCAGCAGAATGAAAGCCCACAGAAAGAGCATTGGGGTGTCCTCTCCAGAATAGGAAATGAGCTCATCTGCTTAACTCAGCTACTGGGTACCTAGCTGCTGTTTGAAAGGAATTTGTTGGTCTGGCTCCAGGTAGATTTTCAGATCTTCTGAGATTTGGAGATCCGCCTTGACTTATCCTTGCACTGTGTCCAGCAGAATAGGTCTGCTGCTGGCTGTCCTGCTGAGTTCAGTGTAGGTACAAATAAGCATTATATCACTGAGAAGATGTATGTTTCCCAGTTTGGGTATAGTGGACAGTCTCAGGTTGTTGTGACTGGGGCAAGTCCTTGTGGAGATGCAAGGAGTGCGTTAGAGCACTGGTTAACGTGGTGGTGGACAGGATGTCGTGCTGGGCTGTAGGCGGACCCTGCCTCTTCTACCTCGCCTTACATGAGTTTAGGGACCTGCATGCAGCAGCACCACATCATACCGTAAATGTCGTGAGAAGGGCTACCTCCTTCCTTAAATATGGGGAGGGATGAAGAGGACAGCAACTTCAAATGGTGAAAGATACAAATTCTGAAGAAGTTTGAAGTGGGAGCATGCTCTGCCCGCAGCAGGCAGTGAGGAGCGAGCCTTCCAGCCAGGGCCACGGGTGCTGGGAACCTCTCTCGCAGCAGAAACGGCATCAAGCTGCTGGGTGGAAGGGAGAGTGCGCTGGGGATCTCGGAAAGCCAAGATACAAAAGCCACGATACAAAAGCCACACCGGAACGTGGAATAAAGCTACAACAAGCGAGACTGAATGCTGTCAAACAGAGCGTAGTGTACAATTTGAAAATAAGTACGTATGCCTGCCTTCAAACTCCATTTTAATATTTAAATTGATGCAAATGTAACTTATTAAAATAAATTGTTCATGAATTGTCACCCCCAGTCTTCCAAGTTATAGTGTTAGAAGATGAGAGGATATGAGTGCCTTGGTCAGCCAAGTAAATGAAAGAATCTCCCCTTCTCATGTTGAACTTCTTCCACTCTAAGTGAACCTCGATTCCCTCCTGTTTAGCTGTGGTAAAGATATAGCAGGGAAGGAAATCTTAAATGGGGTCCAAGCAAGGACCTGGTGTATGACTGAGAAATACATGTATGAGCTGTTACATGACTGGCATTCCAGACACTAAAATCCACCACTAAAGGAATTGTGTGACTGCACAAGTGAGTGGATTAATTCTGGCATTAGACAGGGAAGAAATACCCATGTGAGGAGCTTCCTCTCGTCTTCCTTACTTCTAGAGGAAGACAAGTCTGGCAACTATTTCTCCATCTCCATCAGAACAGTGAAAGAGAAGAGAAATTTGTCAGGTGCTCCCACTTTCAGGAGGAAAAGAGGGACTGGGCTTCCTCCCACAATCACAATGCTCCTGCTGTGTGCACGCACTGGCTTTTGCCTTTCTGATCCATGGGAATATGGATTATTCTCATTTTCTTTTCAGAGATGAAACCATAACACAAGTGAGATAGTGAGATATCATTTCACTGCAGGTAGTTGCTATACCTTGGGTCTCTCCCATCCTTTCTTTGAGGAGTCCTTGGGCAAGGGAACAGTCTTCATTCTTTGGCTTGCCAAGGACAGGGCTACTGAAGGGTCCCTTAGTAATGCAGGAGGTAAAGAGAAGCTGTAGGGAATAACAAACGGAGCCCTGTGTTTTTAAACTTAGAGACTTTGTCTTACACTCTCTCCACTAAGAATTTGTGAGAATTTCACAAAATAAGACATAAACAAATCAATAGAAGAACAGCATCTGAACCACAATGCAGGCATTTATTGTCTCCTTGTGCATTAAATTACCCAATTAATGTTTCCTGTTGCCTTAGCCTGTCCTAATAAGGCTTGACTGTTGCTTATCAACCCCTAATCTTCTAAATGATGAGCAAGAACTGCAGCTGGATTTACAAGAGCCTTTGGGGCACAATACCAAACTCCCAGAGAGCCGAAGATCCATCCCTGGAATGATGCTTATTAGAGGTTCTTATTCATTACCATTTACTTCACACAGCTATCCATTAATAAGATCAGCTCAGCTTTATTTATTAAAGTGCTATTAAAATAGATACACTGGACAACCAATCTCTGTGTATAATGTATTGCTCAAAAAGTAAGCTTTTCTTGCATAAAAATGTTATTTCAGATACCAACACTCTTTTGAGTCAACTGACTCTGCCTGGTTTGTGGGCTTATTTTTCTTGAAAAGGTGACCTGTAATTTAGAAAGTATTTGAGTGAGAAAAATGTTTCCAGAGTTAAATGAAAGTGATTTTTATGGACTGCGTGCATAAGTTAACTAATTAGAATAACAATGTTGGGAAA
Organism: Anseranas semipalmata; assembly: GCA_013399115.1. Lineage (NCBI taxonomy): Eukaryota > Metazoa > Chordata > Aves > Anseriformes > Anseranatidae > Anseranas > Anseranas semipalmata. The sequence continues at coordinate 776,658 of VXAA01002389.1, forward strand.
GAGTTGCTGGTAATGAGTAACTAACAGAGATAAATGATTTTTAATAGACAGTGGTAGTGTCTTCAGCATGATAAATGCTTTTCTATTATATGATAAAAAATAAATAAATCTATTTTACTAAGAGATCCTGCTCATGAACTGTGAGGCCAGTGGGGGGGAGGAATAGATTCATTTAGATAAAATGCTATTAAATTGCCTGTATACGGTCCTGTCAGGCAACTATCGACCCCATCCCATGGGAGAAATTGATTTCTGTGCAGAGAGCTATGTTCTTTCTGCAGTGTATTGCTTCACTGCTATTGCTCTGGTAATCACACACTGCTGCCTATTTTCCTTTCTCTCTCTGTCTATTTGTTGCGGAAGATTGATTGAGAGACATGAGGGATTTAGATTGTCATATCTGCTGTTATTTGACTGTTTCAATTCTATTCTGCTAAAAATGTAAATACTTCCTTTCTAATAATACACATGAATTTGCTTAAGTGGTCTGCAAGTGAGGCATACAGGAGGAAGCATTTACCTTTGTTCTCCTGTAGGTGTGTTGGGGCTGGTTCAGCTGAAGGAATTCAGATGCAGCTGAGGATGCTCCCTGCTTCTGCAGAGCTATCTAGGATAGCTCTGAACACGGCAAGGTCCAATGATGGAAAAAGTTATGCAAATTAATAATGCCAGAATAATAAAAGTGCTGAAAAGTGAAATGAAATGTGATTAACAATTGTTGCTTTGGTTTGGATTGTTTTTCCTTCTTTTAGGCATAGATACCTTTTGTTAGCTTTCATCAATGATAGATATTTTTTAAACAAGGCAAAAGCACTTGAGGTCGAGAAATGCCAACACTGAAGTTGAATCCCAGTTTTAAATCTTACCCTACGCAGGCAAATAAGAAACGAAGTCTTTAATTGTTATCAAATAGTTGCATGTTTTTTTTTTGTTTGTTTGTTTGTTTGTTTTTTTCTACTCCATAATAGCTAGTTTACAAAATTGTTTGTCTGACAAGTTACATATGCACCTGATTTTTTCTATTTTTTTTCATTACTCTCATTGTTACAACTCGGTTTAGCACCATCAGTGTTAAAGCAGGTCCTTGATGGTTTGCTTGTGGGAATCCAGGTCCTTGCTGCTCTCTGACAGCATTTGCACATTGGGGAATCTCTGAAGGGGAATCAGCCATGGTAGAACTTCTTGCTCTACCTCATGCAGAAGAGAATAAAGATCTGCTGGTAGAGCACAGGTATATTTTAGTAGTCACAGGCTGCTGCATTAGACCTTGGGAGGAAAGCGTAGGATGGCCCAAGCAGAGCCACGTAACAGCTCAGACTTGAAGATGATGCATCCCAGTGAACTGACGAGCCCATCTTTGCACATAAACACCAAGGCTGTGCCAAATATCCAGAGTTTCAATACTTTTACTTTTCTCGCACTAGATGGCCAAGGCTGCAAAAGCAGAATCACTGACGATCTTTAAAAATCAAAAGAGACGGGACGCGGCTTCCCGTTTGCCTTTCACGTGCCCACCTCCCGTAACCTGTAGCGAACAGCCACAACGAGTCCAGCCCCACTCACGCTGCTGTGGGGCACGCAGCCAGCTTTCTCTACGCACACCCCGGCAGCTGCCTGACAAAGCTGCCGTGGCCTCCCTCAAGGGCAGCGAGGGGGCAGAGCCCGTGGAGCCCAGCGTCCCAGCACCGATCCTGCCAGGGCTGAGCCGAGGTGGGAGAGGAAAGCAATGGGGCAGAGCCGGCATCCGGCAGCGATGGCAAGGCTGCTGCTGCAAAAGGGACTGGGGAAGACTTTGGGTTTGAAAGTGAGGGGGAAAGGGAGCTGGTGACTGGAGGAGTGTTGCAGGCTGGCTTTACTGGGAGCAGTGGGAATGGCAGGCTTGCTACAAGCAGGGAGAACCACAGCAGAAGGACCATACAGAAGCCTTGTCAGAGTAAACCAAGCACCCTCCCTGTCCCTTCCCTGCTGAGGGCTGGTGACACCCGCTCCTGGATCCCATTGCCTGAGTCTGGCCAAGCCTTCTGCACTGTGCTGAAGGTGACTGGGGCACGGGTGAAAATTCTTCTTGCAGAGAGGTGGCTGAGACCTGGAGATGTGCTAGAGGAGAACAGAAGCAGGATGGAAGAAAGGCCAAAAATTACATCTGAATTACCTTTTCAGAGAGCCTGCCTCACAGTTCTCAGTCACACTCACAAACCTCTGAGTCTAAATGATGTCTGTGAGTCCTGAATACTGCAATTTTTTTTACTCCATAATAGCTTAAATTTCTTTTAGTTTCACCTGGACATAATGTTCTTCATTTCTTGTCTTTATTTGCTACATAATACAACACCAATATTGCAATTAGGTATCTATGGCAGGGGTAACAATTTAGCAGTAAATAGCCAGCATGCAGGCAATGGCAGGGAAGCTTTCAGATCAGTGTGAACATGTACAATACCCTCAAGTCAAGGCATCTGACCTTAAAAAAAATAAAAATAAAAATAAAAAGTGTGATTATGCTTTTTCATTTCCTTTGCAGGAAACAAAACAGTTCAGGATTCTTAAATATGAGAGCTAACATATGAACTATTACTATTGTGTGAAGAAATCTCTAGATCTGTAATTTTACAGAAAGTAAAAGGAGAAGCTGCATTGTATGTTTTTATTAGAAATAAGGAGGGAGGGAGGAGATAGAGCAGGGAAGATGAGAAGCCAGAAAGACAGAAGGAGGATGGAAGCAAGGGGGAGTTTGTACGTGAGAACGTGTCTAGGAAATGGACAACATTATGTGTATCTGGGGAAATGGCATCGCAGGAGCACATGTGAACAAAAGGCGAGTGGGGAACAGCAAGAGGCCCCAATATTGAGACCTATACCAGAGAAGATGGGCTCCCTTCCTCACTATTCTCAGGTATCACCTGCAGATTATAGCAGTAGTTTTCATCTAATTGTGACCAAGCTGACTCCTCTCAGTAAACTAACAGGGACTTGAAATATTAATGTGAAAGGGATCTTAGAAATAGTAGATGGACACAAACATCAGTTGCATTTATGAGGTATGAAATTTCGTGGGACCTCTTCTCACTTGCTTATGCATATTTTTAGTTAAGTAGAATTTAATTTGATAGGCCATTAGAAGTACATCCAAAGGGAACTGCTGGAAGCCCCTTATCAAGTGTTTCTATGCGTTTCTCTCACAACAGGGTGACTTTTGCTCTGCGATCACTTTTTGTAGAGTAAGCAAAGCAAGCAAGCCACTAGGAGAGTCTAAGTGTTGCTAAACCCAGGTCTTTTGTGAATTCCATTCCAGGGTAGCTTCCTTTTATTGGCTTGTGTTTGTATGTGCCTGTGCTTCAAAGAATGTTTAACCAAGGAAGAAACTGCCCCTCATCCCCATCCCTGTCCCCATCCCTACTAATTTTGTGCAGGCATCCACGATTTTGACAGAACCTTTATTTGTGCATGTGAAAAAGGCTTTGCCTTTCATGTCAGTGCCAGGGAGAGCAAAAAAGGGAAGAAGATGTCAAATGATTCCATCAGTAAAGGATGAACTGCTTGCAGAGCTTACTTCTAGACTGATGCTTCTTTCCGTTCAGCGCCTTCCTCCTTTGCCACCCATTGCTAAGGGCAAACACAAAGAAACATGAGAACAACTTAAAGCGAAGTTGCAGTACAGGGAAACATTCAGAATATCTAAACATGGGTTACAAACATTCCCAGGACAGAGACCAAAGCTCTGCGTTACACTTTGAAAGACACTTTTTGAAATGAAGAACTTCAACCCTTCTTCCCAATTCTCTCCCAAGCCCTCACCCAAGATCCCTGTACCACAATGAACTTCCTTAGTGGTGCATTCAGGTGTAGACTAGGTTTTCTCATACTTTGGCTTGATCTCTATAGGTGTAGGCCAAAGTAGGCAGGGTGATGAGGAAAATTTGTGACGTCCTCTGCTTTGCACTGTCACGTGCAGGTACACCCCTCTGCTCCTGAACCAGCCCAGGTTTTCCCCTTCCACCGACTGCCAGGGGCCAGTAGCCAGCACGTCAGCATTCAGGCTGTCACTCTTGGCTGCAGTCAGGCAGGGGTGTGGGGGTGTCCCTCAAGACCTTTCTACTTGCAGGACCTGGCTGTGGGTACAGATCTGGCAATGGCTTCTCTATAGCTTTTGGGCATTGGAGTCATGTTCCTGAATACTCTGACATATTTGCCTGAGCAAACTGCTGCCTGCTGATGAGTGATTTATTCTAAACCTCTCATTACCCCCATAACTTCCATTTTCCTGGTGTGCTTTTGTGGTGTGCTGTCTGCCTTCTCCATCACTGTGCTTTTCCCATCTTTCCTGTTGCTAACATACTTGTTCACCACATCTTATCTGTCTCCTTCCCTGAACCCCAATTCTGCTCTCCTTGTTTCTATACAACTTCTTTAAAGGAAAGAAAGCTAATCTGTCCTAAAAGGCCTCAAGAAGCAGACTAACAATTCCTGTCTGTCAGCCTGATAACTCCGTTCTTATGTTCCATTATTTCCCCCCATTTGATCTGTTTCGTAAGTTCAAATGTGAAGCTCTTGGTTTGGTCTTGAATTTGCGTTTGAACAAAAATTAATGAACTTCCACTGTGGTGCTGATGAACACATAACCTAAACTTCGACTGACCTTTTTTCTCTGATTAGGTGTTTCAGCTTTCTGTCTCTGCTATCCACCTCCATCCTTGCAACTTTATTGCATAGTTATTGTCACTAATTCCTTAGTTTCTGCTTCCCAGCCAGTATAAAGCAACAAACAGCAGGAATGATGCTTCAAATGGAACACAGCAACTTCTCTTTACATCCCTTCATCTAGTAAATGTATGCTTGAGCTGATATACTGCTGAGAAGTCATTTGTTATTTCATCTTTATTAGGAGGACTCTCACTTACAGATGGACTGGACAGTGGAAGTTGTGCCACCCCTGGGAACTCCACCTCCATGAGATCTGGCCTCCTCGGACATCATCTGAGCGGCCCTGGACCCACTGGAGATCCCGCTGCTGGTAAAACCTGAGGAATGTGTTGAGCCTCTGGCACCTAGAACAGTTACAAAGGAGATGTTACTGTGCTTTCCTGACTGGAAGGAACCTTACCGGATAACTATTAACCACTGATCTTTTTTAAAAAGCAAGGCTAGAAAATGTATCAGAAGACAAAGAGACTGCTGATTACTTGGCTTGTTCCATCAGTATATCGCTTTTTAGGTGCCACCTTGGGGAAAGGACATTTCCAGTGTTTTGTGAATGTTCCCAGAATATAAAGAAAACCTACAATTCTTGCACAAAGACTGTTTTTGATTAATTTAGTTCTTCAAAGTTGTTTGAGCACAGTTTGTCTCTGGTGAAATTGCAGTTTTCTGAGGAGCTGCCTGAGGGCTGTGGAACAAACTCTTGCAGGAGCTACGGGCTGTTGCGGACCTCACCACTTACTGTGAGAGGTGGCAGATACCTTTCACTTCACTTCCCATAGCATAAACCTACGCGTAATAGATACCTTTAGATTTTGAACACAGCAAGCTGTGGTAGCTAGTGACAAATATATCCATATATCTCCATCTCATTATAAATAAGCCCCAAACAGTGTTCCATTGCAAACCCTTCTTTTCATGGGAGAGGACTAAAGCATTAGCAATGACAAACATTAGTGATAATCCTTAAAACATTCCTGGAGGATGCTCAAATATTTTGGTGATGAGCTTGTTATAACATCTTCTGTAAAGTGATACTGAACAATACTCATGCCCTGCTGCAGAATCAGCCGCTCCTCTGTGCATGTGTGTTCGTGGGGGAGGGCTTACAGTCTGAATGAAAAGGTTAAGAAGATGCATTTGAAGAGTGAGAGATTTCAGTGAGCACCTGCGGAAATGAAATCAGGCCCTTTTAGCTCTCAATCAGTCAAAGAACGTGTGGCAAGCTCTCCTGCTGCAGGGAGCCAAAGCTCACACCTGTCTTGGCAACATTACAGAGTGAGTATTTTTCACATGGATAAAAGCTTTTTTAGAGTATCTCCTGTAGGCATGGCTAAGGTTTCCTTGAGTCATGCAGATTTATCTTCACCAAAAGCAGTGTTTTTCATAAAAGTGAAAAAGTTGATACAGACATTGCAAGAATAAAACAGGTATTGTCAAATGTTTACTTTGCTTCTCTCTCTTCTAAATATTCCCAGCACATGAGGGGATACACGTCTTCAGTTTTTTATTTTAGAAACTGAAACTCCAAGCTTTCTATAGGACATCACCACCAAGGTTTGCCACTGGTTATGGGCATGCTGAGTACTGCTGTACCACCATTATCTGTAACAGAAGGCAGGATTGTGCAGCTTTCTCTGCTCTGGTATAATGTTGGATTAAATATCTGGTGGTGCCTGTGTACTGGGATCTGTGCTGCTAATGCACTGGGGTGCTGGAGAGTAGCTCTTCCTGTTCTTCACTCCTGCGGTTTTCTCCCTCTCCCGACTGTCTCTCGTATTCTGTCCCTCTGCTGTTACCTCATGCTGTGAACAATTTGACAGCAATGTAAGCCACATCTGAAAAAATAACTTACCTCCTCTCAGTCAGGCCTATCACATTTTTTTTACTAATTAAAACATGGCACAAACTTGGACCCTGGCCAGCTTACCTGGCCAACCTCTCATTTCATGGCTGCAGGAGTCAGGCTCAGCTCCATCCTCCAGTAGACTTGTAGCTGCTTACCACAAAAGCAGTTGGCCAGCAGTTGACCAGTAGCTGACCAACATGGCAGCCCACAGCCTGCTGGTGAGCACACTCCTGAAGTGTGGGAGATGGGGGTCCAAGACCCCTAAGGCAGTAAGTGGTTTGAAGCCTTTACCCAAGGCCAGCCTGCTAACTACCGTGCTTCTGGGTAAATCAGGATTACATGGGGTTCTCTTTTCTGTGGGGTTATGCATACTTAGAGGGTGCCTGATGAATCAGGTCCCACAGGCAGGACTAGTAGGCAGAATATCTTGTGAGTGAATCCCACAGGATCTGGGGTTAAACGTGTGCTTTGAGTTGTCAGATCAGGGACTCCTCTGTGTACGCAACAGAAAAGCGAGCACCTGTGGGGTTAGATCATGTGAAAGCCAGCTATGCCTATTTTTAGTACTCAGATACATGCTGCAAGGATGTGTATATATTCCCTTTGTGAATTTAGCTCTTGAACTGCAGCTAATTTCCCTCCGTTATAGTGTCTGCATAAGTTATTATGCATTCTCCCTGTATGTGTGATACATACGGGTATGTATGAGTAAAGAGCAAGGGAAATCTGATAATTTACATGAAATGTAGGTACACAGATCATGTTCTTACATAAGCATCTGGTTGCTTACTGCTAGCATGACTTTCTGTATTATTGATGATTCCTGGCAGAGTGGAGAGATAGCGCAAACTTTAAATAAACACTGTCCTGAGTCTCATGAATACCACCTATATATATGTACACTCTGTATATGTACATACACAGAAAACATCCTTAATAGCATCCCACTCATAACATGCAGTTAAATATCCAAATCTTTTGTCTTAGCGCAATAAAGGAAAGTAGGAGAGAAGTGATTACTTGACAAGATTGTTTTCAAGGACAAAATTCTGTTTGGCCCTACTCACTAAACCATAGAAGAAGAAAAAAAGTTGCTCATACCCATCTCTTGGAGAGTAGCAGTAGGCCCTCCAGAAGGCACGCCTCCCCCACTAGATGTTGCTTCCTGGGACATCAACCCTGAAGCAAGCGAACCTCCGGTGATACCAAAGAAAGTGAAACCAGCATTGCGGACGTTTTGGTCAGACATTTTTCCTTCTGATGGTGTATGAAGCAGTGCACAGCCAGTCTTTTTATACTCTGTCTACCTAACAGCAAAGAAACAGAACTGAAACTTACGATCGAGAAGAAAAGTACACAAAAACCTGTGATCACTCAGGAAACGAAACTGAACCTTATCGACATGTTTTTTCATTACTGTTGTGAGGGCAAAATTTATTAGGCAAAACAACCGATTTATGATAACAAAACAAATTAGTAGTGTATGAATCATTGATCGGCAGCTGATGTGGCTGAGAACTTTGCTTCTTCACTATTTTGCATTGCACTATATTGTAATGAATTCCATATATAGAAGATATCTCTTCTCTTCTGCTGGCTGTTTCCTGAAACTTTGAGGACATATGGCACAAGCAAAGCTGTCTTTTGGATTAGGGGAAGGGATGGAAAAGGATCTGAGAAGTTCAGATATCCTGTCTCTGTCTGGCTTTTTGCTGGTCTAAGCCCAAAAGAAGACCAGGTGCCTTACACGAGACTCCATTACACACCTAGGTTAAAAGACAATCTCTTACCCTCCTTCTTTGAAAGTATGTGTGGTGGAAGACAACACTGGTAGAGGTAATAAACCTAAAAAACAGTACACAACCTGTTACTGCACTGTCACAAACATTTTTATAGGAAGTTCATTTACAAAACATAGGTAGTTATACATGGCCTTCTGAATGGCATCAAGACAACAGCAAAGGTCATTAAGAGCAGATTAACTCCTTCACCATTTCATATTTTTGAAAGCTTCCCTAACTGTTTGTTATTTTTTCCCCACCTGTTTCTTTATCTGACAGCTTCAAAGCATGGCTTTTGAGGGAGTCTTGGTATTCCAGATAGACAGAAAATGTACTTCTGGTACAAGTTAATATTCTGAAAGAAGATTTTTTACAAATATGTGTTCTTACCAAAAGCATAAAAATGGGGTATTTTTGCCCTTTAAGAATCAATGCAACTCTGAATAAAGATGCTAGACAAAAAGGCAGCAGTGATTGTCATACAGAAACTACAAGCTGTTTGTTACAGTACCCACAGTTCAGCTGAGATACAGCTACCCCACCACTAAAATTGTTTACAGAAACTTGTAAATCAGAACTCAGTTAACATTGGATGGTTGAAATTAATTTTGTTATGGAACGAACTGTTAGGAGACTTCATGTCACAAGAGCAGATTGACAGAGCTGTTTAGTTCTTCTTCACGCAATCCTGTTAAAGCTTCCACCTTCAATAAACAGGCCTTTGTAAACAGCAAATGCTCTTTTTATTGCAGTTTTTCTTAGTCAGTAGTTTAGATTAGACTGTTTAAAAATCCACGGGCCTCCTTCTTTAGGTAAAGAGGACTATCTGATTAGGTCAGAGTACCATAGGGAGAGCTCTCAGAGTGGAAATATACAGAAAGAAGATAGAGCATTTTCACTGTTATACAATTCCCATATCTTGTACGTGGTGGGTTATAGAACAAAGGACATAAAGTCTGATCCTTTGCTCCTTTAAGTAGTATTTATCTGAGCAGTGGGTTATCTGGCCCATGAACCCCTGAGCAGCACTGCTCTTTTTATTTTGAACACTTTTATTTATTTTTTTCTTTAATTCAGATATGTTTGTTTTATTTAATTCAGATATGTTTATTTATTTATTTATTTTCTAGTCTGCTTGCATTAGCACTTCATTTATGATGCATCTTTATCCCCCCAAATCTCCCTTTATCTCAAGACTCTCATTTATCATTTTGAATTATTTAATGTTATGAAATATCCAAAGTTACAACTTAAATACAAATAAGATTCCATGTAAAAATAGGGCAACTAATGCTATAAGCCCTCTTCAAAGTGACAATAAAACAATAATGTCACTTTCTTTGTAGGTATTGCTATGCATCCTTCCTTCAGAACTGCTAAAATCTTTTGGTGCTTGGTTAATATCATTTATTTAATATTCCAGACACCTCATCAAGAAATGATGATAAAGTCTGGCAAAGCAACGGGGAATTAAAGCTTCATGAAGTTGCAGAGCCTCCATATGTGATGAAGCAGGAAAAGGAGGAATTACTAGTAGTCTTCTAAAGACAAGGTGAAGAAATTCAGTGTAATAAGGAGAAGGAAGCCACTGAAAAGATTCAAGGAAAACCTCTGCTTACAAGTATGCGATGGAACTAGTCCATGAGGAGATGGCTATAAAATCTGGTACGTGGTTGCAGTGAGTTGGGTGATAAACGCAACAGTGCCTATACCTGTAGGCACAGATGACATGGTGCTAAAAGCAGCTGAGCTCTGCCCACCTTTATGCTCGTTACTAATACTGGTGCAGCAAATTAAGTTATAAAGGTCTGACCTGGAAGGGATTTGATTTTACTTGTTTTCAGCTTATTATGAAAACTTGGGATATTCTGCTTACACATATAGGAAAAAAAAAAAAAAAAGAAAAAAAAAAGAAAATCTTTCCTGAGTCCTAGTAAGCTCCTGACCTCACTGACATCTCACTTTGTAAATAGTTTAGCTTGGCATAATGTGGTTAATCTCCTGTACATGTGTCAGGGCTCAGTCCACCATTAGGTCTTAAAGGCCCTGACCAGCCTCCCCTGAAGCCTCCACCCAGACCTCTGCCCATGGGCTCAGTCCCTGCCTGAGGGATGCTGTCTGCAGCTCCATCATAGCCATACCTACTTGACCCAGATGCTGACCTGCAGCCTGTCTTCCTGGCTTGACCTTGGACCTTCCTGGTTATAAGGTAGACTTGCCCAGTGATCACTGGACTGTGACTGTCCCTGGTTACTGTCACCAGGCCCGAACCTGATCTGTTGACTCATGTTTCTGGCTTGACCTTGGATCTACCTCATCACCACAATCTTGTCTGATGATTTGGACCCTTGCTTCAACCTGGATGTCATCTCTTGGTATGCTCAGTTTGCCTTGCTTGGGGTGGTGGGACAGGGCCATGGCTGGTGATGCTCCCGCCCTGCTGGCCTTTTTGTCTTGTTTAGTTCCCTGTCCCGTAGGGAGCAGCCAGTCCTTGCTGTGCCCTCATAACATGTGACATGGCTGACCTCACAGCTTCCAGTTTAGAAAGATCCATTGTCACTGCTGAAGTGGGACTGGGAACAAGACCTCAGTTCCCAAGCCCACAGTTTCCAGAGGTCCTCTCCCTCCACCAATCCATCCAGAAAGACATGCCTCTCCTCCCACCTGCTGATGTTGTGTGAGACACTTTCCTTAATGGTCCTCTACCTGTTTTGCCTTGTTTTACCAGCATTTTTCATTAGAAAGAGTAACTTTCAAGATGTTAAGCCAATGTAGGTGATGTCCGGCTGAGTTTGCAGGTAGCATGGCACAGAAGCATTAAGGCAGTTGTAAGTCTGTGGACTCTCAACCAACAATCCAGGCAGTGATACTTTAAAAGCCAAAGTGATTCAACTTCTAGGTAAAGTATGAAAGGAAAGAGAAAAAAAACTCATTTATATCACTGAACCTGACAAGTTATAACATTAAGTTGGGTCTGGGAGAGTATCTGAGTAATTTCCCTCCCCAAAATCTGAGGAGATATGTGGTGTGAACTGACCTGAAAAGCATCTAGCAGTGCTGCTGAGCCTCAGAGAGCAGAGAGTCAAAGCCATGAATACCAAGAGTAGGATTGCCCCTATTTTCAATCTCACTACAATTTCAGTAGCCTTAGGTGCTGAAACATTTAAACATGCAGCTAACACAGTTTGATGTTTAACACTCTGAGTTTCAGGTTCAAATGAAATCCTTAAGTGTCAAAAATCATGTACTGTCTAGACTGTGTGCTCTTCGAAAGGAACTGGAAAACTTGGTTCGAAGCACTCTAAAAATTTGAGTGGTGGGCATCCTTCCCTTCTTCAGGAAAAAAAAAAAAAAGTGTTAAGATGAAAATACCAAACAAACCAACACAAACAGACAAACAGATGTGCATGCAATTCTTATTTCACTCAGGAAAGAATTTACTCACTTGTGTCTGTAGGTATGAACTGCTGTGCCTTGGTAGTCTGTTTTCCTGGAAGTTCTCACTAGTGTGCCACTTAGATATATTTTCCTCATAGTGAAGCTGGGCAGCTGATCACAGACATTAATCTCTGCGTAGCCTGCTTTTGGTAGTTATGTTTTTCATTCTAATAACATGTTCATTGAAGTCACTTTTTCATAAACATTTTCCCAGAAACCTCTGTTTCAAAAGAGATTATTCAAAGAGCTTTTAAACAATTACTCTTTTGAAGGGTCTAATTGAAGGAAATAAACCTGTAGAGAATCTGACCAAACCAAATATCTTCAGCATCCAAGATTATCTATCTGTCACCCTGTGACCTATTTCCTTCACACTACTTTTTAATTTTTGTAGCAATTATAGTGTATATGGATAATACCTATTAGCATATTTATGGTCATTGCTTCATATTTATTGTCTGCACAACTCATTAATCTTCATCTAGTGTGTGAGGCTGACAGCTCAATCTATTTTGCAATCTCTGGGCAGCAGCCATATCCAAAAAGCTTTTGTTTCCCTGTAAATAAACTGTGTTCGGGACCAGAGGACAATGGTACATCATGCAGTGATTGACACAAGCCATGGCTGCTAATCAAAAGTAGATTTTATTACCAGCTGAGTCAAGTGCATTATGGGGCCATTGTTCTAGTGCTGTCAGGGCAAGAGCATACGTAGTCAGTCACCTTCTCAAGATGGGTTGATTGTTCTCCAAGATTAGACAGAGTTGCCTTATTATCCATCCCAGACAACAAGGCATCTTACCCAAACAGACGCCTTTACAGAAACTGCCTGTACATTGAATTGATTTGAATTGCTAATGCATAATCTGTCCAGCACAGATGTGCAATGAATATTTGGATGTTGTTTTGCATGTCAGTTGAGAAGGCTGAATGATGAGGTGATGATCATTCAGTGATGGGTACTGGACATTTGCCAACAATTGAGTTTGAGCACTTTCCCTGACAGTAATCAGATCAGCTTCCAAAATGTCTTTTCTTCAATTCACTGACAATTTATGTTAGAAGATAATGCAACTCTCTCACAGTTAACACAGTTGGCAGCAATTTGCATTTTTCTCATATAATTAAATTTTTCATTTCACCCAAGAAGAAATACATACAAGCCATATATTACTGATATACATATTCCAAGATACTTCCAAAGTAACTCTGTGTGAATAAGAGGCCATCTAGATAAGTAAAAAACATTGAAACTCTCCATAATACAGGTAGCAGTAGTTTTATTAGTATAAAGCTACATTTGCCATGAAAAATTAGGAACACTGTTATCAAGCTGTAATAGATTAGCTCTCTCTCTCTCTATATATATATATTAAGGTAATAACATTTAACATATAACCATGGTCATGCTGAGAGAAGGCCATCCAACACAATGTTCTGATTTAAAAATTTTCAGTTGCTGTCGGGATTGACTTAGTATAAAATAGGAACAGAAATAAATCCCACAAGGCTGATATTATGACATCAGGGAACTGATGTGAGGTCACACAGTGATAACACATGACTCACATGAATGTGAAAGAGTTTTTTATATAGTCACAATCATAGAACCATACAATAATTTAGGTTGGAAGGAACTTCTGGAGGTCCAGCCAGGGACTTACCCTGTTACTTGCTCAGAGACTGGTTTGGTTGAGTTCTGAGTGTCTCCAAGGATGGAGATTCCACATCCACTCTGGGCAACTTGCTCCAGTATTTGACCACCTTCAGGTTGATTTTTTTTTTCTATATATCACATAAGAATTTTCCATGTTGCAACTTATGTTTGTTGTATGTTGTCTTATCTCTGTGCAACTCTGAGGAGATTCTGGTTTCATCTTCTTTACACCCACACTGTTTCAGATCTAAAAAGCACAGTTAAAAAACTACCTGTAGGACGTAAGTAGCTAAAGAGTTACTGAGTTTAGAAAATTAGGGGCTCCTGGGTATACTTCTGCTACCTTAAAAATATTACTTTCTGACTTAGGTATTTATCTAGTTCATCTCTAATCATATAGTGACACATTTTTCCTCAGAAATAAAATAAAAATGCTTCTCAACAACTTCTAGAGCACTTTAATGCAGATTTGCTCTCTGTCTTTCTGAGGTAAAGATGAGTGCACTCATGAGTGCATGGTAGAGGGAACAATCACTTGCTTTATCTTGGTGGTCTTCGTACTAGTGAAAGTCACTATAGCTAGGAAGAGACTGGGAAGTGATTGAACCAGAAGCTTTACAGTCAGGGTCAGAAAGGAGCTTTACAAGTAAGTCTGATTTTTCCATATGTCAGCCTTGTTCAAGGTTAGGCTAAGTGGCTCTCATCAGGATTTTTATTACCATCTCTATCTGTCAGAAGCAAAACATTATTATCTCTGCATTACAGATGAAACAAATCATAAAGTTGCATTGGTGACTTTTTTGGGGGAAGCAAATTCCAATTTTGGATGTTTTAATTTTTTGCCCTATTAAAAACACACCTACAGCCACGTATTACACCTGCACACATTGCATACTCATGATATCAGCTAAAATCCAATGGATTTTCCAGCTGGAAATCCAGCAACAAAGCCTTTGAGTAAATGGCCTGAGAAGACTTCACATTTAGACATCAGGTGGAGTTGGATGGAAAAGTTTAAACCTCAAATGGAGTTGGATCTTACTGGATGTCCACTTTACTCATCTGAATTCCACACCATACTCCTCAGAGCTCCTCTGGCCAGATCCTACCCCACACCGTCATTTCCATTCTTGACCTTGGTATTATGTTTGTGAGCATAGTCAATCTTGATGTTGTAGGGTACAGCCAGGACTTTGTTCCATACTCCAAACATATCACATGAGGCCCTGCTAAAAACAGACTTTGCAAAAGAGGATGCAGTCTTGCCTTAAATGCAGTAGCCCAGGCTCAGAGGATTCACCCAAATGAGGATTCAGCCTTTGGAGAGTGGCACCAGCTCTCATCACCATAGGATCTGGGACTAGAGGCACTGCTCAGCCATGAAGTAATGTTCTCATTTGTTGTCTGTCTCCAAGGAAGTTTTCCTTATTCCATTATTTCTGTTGATCCTTTCACTTCCCATGGTGAGCTATCACATGCTTTTGAGACGCTGGAATGAAAGCCTGAGCATCATTCTCAAGGCTGTTAGTTTCTGCTGCAAGGAGAGCGGTGCTTGAAAGTTGGCATGGAATAGCCAGTGCTTAGTGTTCTTAGAGAAGTGATTTTTTTATCCCAAAGACACTTAACACAAGCCATTATTCCTGCACTGAAGGATCTTTTCTTTAGGGTTAAAAGTCTTATTTTCCAAAGCATGAAAAGTTACTTCAGCTGACAAATAAATTTCAGCAGCATGGTCTTTTATTTTTGGGGGGACTGAAAATGGAGGTAAGGATAAGGAGGAATTCTCACAAACTGATAAGTGTCTGAATAGAAAGTTCTCTTGTATATTATTCTGTTAAAGAAACACATAGATAAGTGGTAAAACTACATCATCTGCCGAGTAAATGTTCCATTTGATCTTGAGGTTGCAGTCTTCCCATGAATGGTTATATTAAGAAAACTTCAAAATACAGGGATATAGATTGTTTTAGAAGGTAGGAAGGAAAAGGGTTAATGAGTTCATGCCACCATGCTCATGAACAGATGTATAGACATAAAGGAAAATTATAAGTCTTTCTGAAATCTAGGGAGCAAACTCATGAAGGCAAGAGACCAGGTATATAAGCCACTAATCATGTACCTCTTCCTTAAGATAACATAAGGCTTATTTATTTATTTATTTATTTTCTACAGGAAATGTGGTGAAAACAGGAACAAATGAAAAGAAATTGAATTTATGGTTAAAATGCTACTTTTAATAGCACTGAGCTCCCACTGCTATTCAAATATAATCACAATTGCTGGTTTAATAAAGCCATTTGAAAATACACGGTCTGCAAGCATTAAGTAAGCGTGTGTAAGCACAGGAAAAGTTTTTAGTTCACAGGTTCCACATGGATAAGCCCATGGTACGGTATGTGCTGCAGGGTATGTGCTGAGCAGTTGAGAATGGCTTAGGTCCCTCAAGGTAGCTGTTCCCTCAGCCAGGGGACCTGGTCCAGCCAATGCTCCAAGAGCAGCCCTGGTGGATCCAGTTCTGCACGGAGCAGAGGAGGTGGCTGCACCTTCCGTCTACAGCCCGAGACAAAGGACATGCACTGGTGGTCTCAGCTGTGTGGGTTGTCAGCTCCCTTCCTCATGTCCCGTACTGCAGCTACTGTGTCCTCTCTAATCGCGTGTGTTTGTGGTCAGCGCTGCAGCATCCCGGGGTCCAAGACGAAGGCCAGTTTTCAGAAATGGAAAGGGAAGTCCTGTCTGAAGATGAAAGCCAAGCACAGACAGCTTAAAATATATGGACCTCTCCTTGCCTGTAAGTTGAAAGTAATATTATTTTCCTATCTCCCAGCAAATTTCTGAGGCCACACACATTATGCGACTCAGGTTTTTCGATAACAAGCACAGTATAAACATTAAATGTTTATATATGTTTATATAAAGAGGTTTCAAATGCTAATACAAGTAAGTATCTATGAAAGCATAAGTGCTGTAAGTGCTTTTATGGTCATTTTGAAAAGCTGTTAACGACAAAGTGGCCAATCTGTTACATGGGTAAGGGATCTGAAGAACAGATGGCCTGATTTACTTCTCAGCTCCAGCTGCAAAATGTGTGGGCAGGTTTCAGGCCATGCTTACAAAAGACTGAGAAATTTCCTTGGAACAACAGTAAGAGTGGCTGGCTCATTTAGACTCTCCTAGGCCACAACAGCCTTTTTCAATGAGGAGAAACCTCTTATTTTCTGTTCCTAAGTAAGTTTTTGCATCTGAAAGACGATGAGGTTTGGCATTAGCCTTTTCTGATTTGAGAACCCAGGCTACATGTTTATATGACTTACACTGTTATGCTGGAGGCTGAGTACAGTCTGATTGAACCTGATGAGTCAGCTTACTGTCGTTGTTACAAATAACTGTAATATGGCATCTGCGATATTGTGAAGTGTAGACGATTATAGCAGCATGGGTTAGGATGCAGTACAGTTGTGCCTATGAGAAAAGCCCACAGTGAAAGCCTCCCTGGGAAGATCATGGAGCATGTCCACTTGGAATCCACATTTAAGAACGTGAAGGACAAGAAAGCAACCGTGGATAGTTGACACAGATTTGCCAAGGGCACATTGTGCCCGGCCTGTGCCTGGCTGCTCTCTGTGACACAACGCCTGGTATTCCAAGTACTGCAGAAGCTTTCATAACAGAGAAAAAAAATCTTGAAAAAAGCTGTTTGTAAAGAAGTTTGAAACTGTACACAAAAGAAACTATTTCCACATCTCTACAGTATTTAGGGAAACATATCTCCCATGAAGGCTGGACATGATAGATGCCTTGAAGCAGTAGTGGCTTTGGCAGTTAGATAACTTTCCTCATAACAGAAGTGCCTGTAAACTTCTGAATATCACCTACTTATGACAACAGAATGCAAGCCTTACAAAAAGGTTCATCAAAGTAGATCTGAATCCTTGTGGCTAGTTCTTAAATGGGAAAGAAAGTGCTTCCTTATTTATAATGCTAAAGCTGCTGGGCAAGACAGTGGAAGACTTAAATTAAATGTCAAATCATGAGGTACTAACAATAAATAATGAGAGATTTCTGTTGCCTTTGGAGGCTGTAGATAAGCCACTGGACAAACTATTTACTTCGGGTAGGTTGTGCAGTCCAAGATGGATCATTCTGACCACATCAATGTGTTTTTTCACTTGGGTGAGAGAACAGACTGGTGTGAGCCTGTGCTGCCCACATCTCAGGGTCTTTGTGGTCTCAGGTGCTGTCTGTACTGTGAAGTAGCTGGGAATGAGCCAAGGCTTCAAGAGCCACACTCTCTCCTCTCTTCAAATGATGCAACATAGACCCCTCTAGCGTACTTGCCTGCCCTACTTGTCTCGCATCATGTGCAAGCAGTGGTGGTAGCAGCATGCCCTGCAGAGGGGATATGAGATGACTTAGAGACAGTGATGTGATCCATTCACAGTGCCCGTGATGTCTTCCTGTGCAGATGGCACCAGTGTGTGAAAAAGCATTAATCTGGTGTTTATAAAGCTGTGAAATCCTTTATCAGGACTCTCAATGGCTTTCCCTCCTTTACCACCACCTATTATTGATCCAGAACTCATCTACTCCTGCTTTATGATCTTCCCTCTCTCCTCCACCATTTCTCTTCCTCTCTGAAAGTCCCCTGTGAGGCAGGCACAGGCTGCAGAACTTTTTTATCTCCTCAGTCAGGCCTGCTCTGTAGAACCCCTCATCAATCCTACGAGCAAATTTTTCTCCTCAGGAAGCTATTTGTTGTGTGTTACAGAGCCCTCCTTTGCCAGGAAAGTTTACTTTGTACTGTCCCTACTCGGTGCATATTGCCTATCTTTCTGTACTGTGGACCTTGGCTTGACTCCTCAGGGGAGTGCTTGCTCTGTCACACAGCTGGAGGGCGAAAAGGAATTACCAGGAAAAAGGACTGCAGCACAAACTATGGAAGTAGAAGGGGACAGTCACCTTTCTTTTGCTGTGTACTGCTAATAGCCCCTTGGTCTTCCTTTACAGCCTACTTTGAGCAAAAGGAGAAACCTGAGAAGCACTAGCAGCCCCTCTAGAGGTGGGTGTGGATTTTGAGACTAGCGGTGAAGTGTCCGCTCTGTTGAGCAGATGATCCTGCCATGGTGAGTGTGGGTTATCTCCCCTGTCCCCAGCCTAGAACTAGCAGCAGAGGCTGCCGGTGGTGCTATGGGTGCGGCTTGCCCGTATGTGCAATTCCAAGCACTCATATAACTGGAAGGAAGTGAGTGGGACAGTTTCATAAGGAAATCCAGGCAGGAACAAAGGGAGGTTCATTAGCAGAAAAGTTCCTGGACTTCATGTCCAGTTTGCCATTTGTGCATATCTCCCGATCCTGCTCTAACAGAGCAAATGGACAGCCTCAAACCATATCATTCTATTGTCCTTAAACTCTCTACTTCTTGGTAAACCTGGTAATCCATGCTGGAGCCTGGTTAGAGGAAGACCGTGCCTGGTTTGGGGTAGCTGTCAGAGCATGGTTAGACCTGTGGAGAAACCTCTCTTGGAAAAGGGTGACTGAGTAGACGGGAACTTTCACCCTCTTCCATGTAGCAGGGCACAGACGGAGGAAAAGTCACAAAGTGGATCCCAATCCTGACAGCAGAGGATCCGGTAACTCTTTATTCTCCACAACAGAGTGATATTTAGAAAGGTGTCCCACCTCTGTGGGAAAGCTGTGAAGAGTTCGGTTTAAATATCTGCAGCTATTCTAAGTGGAAGCGTGAATTGGACATGCTTTTAGAGTGCCAAAGAAGCTGCTGAGGGGAGTTAGTGCCGTGGGAAAAAGCAGGATAGATGTGCAATATTTGCTGGCTCCTCTTGGGTACAGCAGGATAGGACTTTAAATCTTATTTCCTCAGCAAGATTTTGACACTTGTCAGCTCCTGCCATGGTTATGTCACAACTCATGTGAAAGTGAGTTTCATGAGCTTAAATGAGATATCATCTGAAAGTCTATGGATAACTCTCTGGCTGTGAGCCCACCTTCCTCCATTTCTCTCACTCTTTCCCTCTGTAGGGGTTGGAATATTCTCTGAAATTAGCAAAGGGAGCTGGTACTGGGAGAATGCAAACAGCATTGCAGAGGGGAAAAACTATTTTTATCCTTCCTGTCCCTGCCCACTGTGTAAAGGTAACTTGAATTGCTGGGGGAGGTGAGAGTTTCATATCTGAACTTAGTTACTTTACTCAGCTTGTAAAGCCCTGGAGTACGTGTGGTGTAGCCTGGCGTTTTGCTAGCACCTTAGGAATTGCTTGGCCTTTTGTGCATTAATCATTAACAGCACAGTTCTATGGTAAACTTTGAGCCTAGGATCACTATGGTGGAGGAAACACATAGAGTCACTTATCAGAAGGAAATGCTTGTCTTGAAATCCACTGTGGGAGCCTATTGACAAAAGTAGATTCTGTCTGAGTTTTGATCGTCTATTTAATGGTCTTAAAGTTTTTTAGCTCACTGAAACTACAGCCGTTGTTATTTGTTCTAATCAACCTTCTGTTGCCATTGTAAATGACCTTGCTCTTTGCCTGGGTGAGAGAATCTGATATAAAAGGATTCTGACCAAGGAGGGTGAAAACTAGAAGAGGTCCTGCAGGCAAGAGAAAGGAGATTTGAATTAAGCTGTAAGAGGAGCTGATCTTCCTGCCTGTTTATCATCTGCTTATTATCCAGAGGAGTTTCCATTCAAGCAACTGCAATATTGCAGTGACTGTGTACTGGTATCTGGCAACACGATACAGCTTGTTTTTAAAGTGCTTTTTCCTCTCTTCTGGACCACTCCTCAACAGGCACAAGGCATTTCTTATAATGTTGCCTGCACATAAAAAATATTTCTTGGTTGGCAGCCCAAAGGGAAGTTATATCAGGTTCTAGACTAAGATATGAAGAATGTGACTGTATCCAGCTGAGTTCATAAGATCTTATAGCAATTATTTTCTTAAATCAGAATATATTTATCCACTTGGAATTCAGGTGAAGAGGCTTTGCCTTCCTTCAGTTCATTAAAATAAATTGAATGTATGTGCACACATTATATAAATTCTAACTCCTATTACTATGAAGAAAATTTAATGTAAATCATTCTATTCACTGCTGTTGTTTCAAGTTTGTTCCTTAATAAATGAATGTAATTGGGGTGTATTTTATATCTGAATGAGAAAAATGCCCCTTAGAAGACTCATACAATGAAGAAGCTACCTACTGTGGAGAAAAGCACATTTCTTGCTGAAAATCCTGCCTTTGTTATGATCTCCTGTGGAAGTTTTGGTTTCTCATGAGTCACAGTTTGAAGAAGATCCTGGCACAGTGTTTTATTTCAGGCCGTTCCATATCTTCCCAATCCTTTTTATTAACAATTTATTTCAATACTTCTCGTGCTTGCTTTGTGTACAGTGGATCTGCTTCTTCTAAATGGATCTTTCTGTGAAATTTGCAGCTCTTCTGTGTACAGCGGTCTCAGGATTCACTTTCACTTGTCCTTCTATAAGGATTAGCAGAACAGCAAGTCACTTCTTGGTAACTGCAAGACTGGGAGCATATGAAACCATCTGCTTTGCCTCACTACAGAATTTTGCTTTAAAATACTTTTGGGGACAATATTCGTTCTAGGAACCAAACACTGGACCAAGGAATCTTCTACAACTGTAGGTACTGGCTTCTTGTGTACCCTAAAGGAAGGAATGTTAATGCTTCATCATTCCTATCAGATTGATGCATGTTATCTAATCCCTCTGGATTGCTGTCTATTAAACTTTTAAAAATCTGCCTCTGCAACCCTTGTTGAGGTACTTTGAGATGACCACAACTGATATTTTTCAAATTACATTTTAAGGAGCCTGTTCCCCTGCAGGAGTCAGAATTTGGTTTGCCTAATTTCAGTTAAACAGGTACATAATCAAAAGCTCTTTCCTCTGTGAAATATAAAAGTTTGTTTAAGCTGCCAGGTTAGACTACCATGTCAGACTAATGGCAGGTGCCCTTACGCACTGCAGGGAACATTTTAAATTTAATTCTAATTAATCTAAATAATAAAATAAAATAATAAAGTAAATTAAATTTAATTCTAATTAATTTCAGCCTCCAGAAATGTAGTCTTACAAAGAATGGTACAAGTCATCCTTAGCAGAGTGTTGCATCTGTAATATACAGTTGAGTCACAACACAAATGTGATTCCTATTACTGATCTATATAATACATTCACCATCGCGATGCTGGGTGTTCCCAGCCTGTGGGAAGGAGGGCTGAAACCAGCTCAAGCCCATAGCTCCCTCCAGAGTTCTTTCTGTTTCCTATTTGTATGTTATACTCTCCGTTGGGTTGTACCATGTTTGCTGGTGTATTTGCATTCTGTTGATTAACTCAGGGAAGAACAACTACACAGCCCGTTGATCTACTAAAACTGTTAAAGCCATTTATCTAGAGCAAAGGCTACCTTCACAGAATGTCTGAGGCTGGAAGGGACTGGCTCTGGAGGCCATCTGGTCCAACCCTCTGCTCAAGCAGGGACACCCAGAGCAGGTTGCTCAAGACCATGTCCAGGCGGTTCTTGAATATCTCCAAGGGAGACTCCACAACCTCTCTGGGCACCTTGTTCCATTACTCAGTCACCCGCACAGCAAAGAAGTGCTTCCTGATGTTCAGAACGTTCTGGTTCCCTTTCTGTTGAGGTAAGTTCACAGCTGTGCATCAGCTGTACTCAGTAATTCCCACATCCCGCCATCCCCAGGCCTGCCCCGTGGGATGCCCTCCTCATTACTACGCACTGCTCCTGGCTCCCTGCCCCTTGGTGACCAACCACTCTTGCTGCTCCCTGGCAGTCTAACTCTATCCTGACTGGATCTGGACAGGTGATGTGATGGAAGAGAGAGGATTGACTGGAGGGAAACTGCAATAGTATGGGTTTGAGGTAGTCCTGGATTTCCTCCTGGCCTGAGTGCTGTTTCCTACATCAGGACCAAAGATGGCTTCATTCTCCCTCACCACTGATGAGGTCCCATTAGAACATCAGACGTCTTCACTCAGCTGTCGCGTTACCCGCACTGCTACTGCAGGAGTTCTGCTTGGACCTCACTCACCTTGGTGGAGGGTCAAATGCCAAGAGAGACCAGAGTAACTCAGAGAAGGTGTGATACTCAGAGAAGGTGTGATACTCCTGTGATTTGTTTTATACCCCTGTAAATAGAGACACAACCAAGATTTTTTTTTTTTTTTTTTTTTTACTTTTGCCTAGGAAATAATTGAAGATAGCTTCTCAACTTTTTGTCTCTTGCAAATCTTGCTATACAGTGCGGAGATTCTGTGTCTAACTGTGAGGGGAAAAAGTTCATGGAATTAAAAAATGGTATGTGCGTGTAGTTGTAGTGTAGGTTGTTTGAAGGCTAATTTCCCAGTGACTGATTATCTTATATAAGAGTTTTAAAATTTAGCAACTCATGCTCCCTTTCTTCATATAAAACAACTCCAAATGATTTTTACTTTCCTTTTCTCAAATGATTTCTACTTTCCTTTTCTCAGTCGTTATATTTTTCTTCTCTTTCAGTGCACAGGAATTGGAGTCATAAAGATACTATGATATTAAAGGATTTGTTGCAGAGTTCATAAGGTGAAACTTGTTGGTCTTCCCATATGAGTAACAGTGCAAATATCTGGAATTAATTCAGTTAATCTTGTGCATAAAATAACTGGCACTGGAGAAATGCACATCCATAAATCAATAGAGGCTAACCTCTGATTTATTTTTTTGGGGGGGGGGTCACATGTTCTACATTCACCATAAATGCAGACAAAGGTAACTATAATTAAAATGTCTATTTCCTTCTCTACTATCTGTGTTAACATTCATGCTGTTGAATATACTCCTTTCATAATACTATATTTTGTCAGTATTCTACAGTTATTGTTTCCTTAAAAATACCCCTGTGATATTAACTGTATAATAAATTACAATTCAAAATAAAATATCAGTCATTTCATCCATGAGAGAGAATAATAAAGCCATAATAAAAAGGAATAAAGTTTAGCAATATGATAACATAGCATGAGGTTTTTATAGACTCCATGTAAATGTTAAAATCTATAAATTTTTTACGTTGTGTAAAATAGTAAAAAAGAGAAAAAAGGAGTGTGGGGAGGGGGAAAAAAAGGCAACATTAGCAGGCTGATTTAATCCTGAAACTCTTGTTATTCCGATTTCTTTTTATAATCTGAAAAAGACTGTGTAAAAAAATTGCATATGAAATGATTTGTTTGTGGCTTTTTTTTTTATTACAGGTATTAAAAGTAAACTGAACAAGGAAAACTAGGTTTCCACTTTCCAACCCACAGTATTTGTAAGTGAAGAAACTCTAAAGTCTAATTATCTCTCTTCTTGCCTTCCTTTCTTCACACATAGTATCCCTGAATGTACTTTGTATTTTTCTGACTATGCTCTTTCTTTCTTTGGCTTCTTTCTATATATTTGGGTTCTAACTGAAGGTGGAAGGATGTGCAGAAAGAGCAGAAAGGAGATGAATTCCTCCTTAAAACCATTTTCTATACGTTGCATCATCCCTTCTATGGAACCGGTAGGATATGAATTTAAAACCCTCATTTTACTGTAGTCTAGTGATTGTTTATTTCATTGTACTAGTCCAATACTTAATATTTCTTCTGACAGCAGATCACACTAGGCATTTGCAATTTGATTTAAATAAAACTTTTAAAAATAAACTTAAATTTATTCAAATAAAGGGGAAAGGGGGAAAACACACACACAAAGAGTATGGATTTCTAAAACAGGTTCCATAGAGATATGAATAACTACTATTTTTAAAAACTGCCATCTTGGAAACTCAGCTCTGGTCAGCCTTGTTTTCCTGTATTGTCTTGGTATAGAGACAGCACAACAAAATGTACATGATATCCCCTATAGCATGCTGACTTGCAAAATATGGGGACACTTCTTGTCAGCTCATGACCTAGAAAACAAGACATATGAGGAGTGGTTGAGGGAACTGGGGTTGTTTAGTCCTGAGAAAAGGAAGCGAAGGGGAGACCTCGTTGGTCTCTACAACTACCTGAAAGGAGGTTGTAGCGAACGGGATGTCAGTCCCTTTTCTCAAGTGACGAGTTTTAGGACACAAGGAAATGACCTCAAGTTGTGCCTTGGGAGGGTTAGATTAGATGTCATGAATAATTTCTTCATGGAAAGGGTGGTTAGGCATTGGAAAAGGTTGCCCAGGGAAGTGGTGGAGTTGCCATCCACCACTGGAGGTATTCAAGAGATGTGTAGGTGTAGCACTTGGAGACATGGTTTAGTGGTGGACTTGTAGTGTTAGGGGGGTGGTTGACTTGATGATCTTAGGGGTCTTTTTCCAACTTAAATGATGGGGCTGCTTCTATTGACAGGTTGTTTGTCACTGACAAAAGCATCATTCATTCTGCTTGCATAATCAAGATTCTTGTAGGATTTCCATATAGGAAGAGAGGAAGTAGAGAGGAAACAAAGCTACACTGGCATAAAATAAGGAACTGTCTGAGCTCTTGCACTCCATGCACAGTCCTCAAGTGAATGACTCTGGAAGTTGGGAGCAAGAGATTTTCAAGAAAACTGAATGGCTGTGCCACACTTCTACATGCTCACCATACCTTCCTGCAGGATTTTGAGGTTAATGTGTAGCTAAGGAGCCAGATACTGCTCAACCTGAGGGCCAGGCTCCATGATAGCTCAGGGCTTGAGAAGGCCCAAGCCACCTGTCAGGAAGCAGCAGGACTGGAGCTGCTCCGCAAGGGATGACAGTTGAAAGCTGAGGGACACCACATCACACAGGACAGTGATCTCACAGACCAGGGGATGGTACCCAAGCAGCCTGGTGACGGTAACAGTTTACACCACTGGGACTTCACAGGAAATCCGTGGTTCTGTGCCCCAAAAGGCAAAGCAAATTGTTCTATTGGTAAGCACATCCCTGCTGGATGTTGGATGGGCTGCTTCCTCCTTGACCTACGGGATGCACTCAGAACACTAACATCACTTTCCTTCTAGCATAATTTTTTTCAGGACCGAATTGTGACTTTCTCTTTTGAAAGAAAGGGCCTCATTTCTGAACAGTAGGACCAGAACAGGATCTGTGAGCAGAACTACCCCTGCAGCTATGTGGACAGGTGTGCACTAATGTACCTTAGGCTCCGAGTTAACACCTGTGCAATCCGGAAAGGAGAATGTAACATAAACTAAGTTAGCCATGCTAATCAGTTCCAACATCTCACACCTTCTCACTGGAGCTTAAAACCCAGGCCAAGTATGTTGTGAAGGTGTTCATATCAATGACCATAGATTATTTTCATGCTTCTTTCCAGGCCCTTCAGTCACTCACTGTGACATCCATCCTGAAAAAGTTATGTAAAGGTTTAAGAAAACTTCTGTTTTACAGGGATTAATGGGTGGAGAAGGCACACTAATGCAGGAATAGCCAGCAAAAGTAATAGATTAGGGCTTGCCAGCGCTTCTCATTAGATCAGAAATGTTGGAAATAGGGCCTATCAGACCACCTGCTCCCAGGCCATGATATATAACCATTATAGCATCCCAGCTTTCTAAAGACAAGGACAGAATTTCTTCATCGATTTTTTGTTTCACTTTAAATAAAAGCCTTATACTGAGAACTTGGTTGCAGTCCTAAGCAACAGAAAGAGTGGTCTCTCTGTTGTGGAATACTAGATGCGACAATTCACAAAACCTTTTCTTAAAAGCAAATCACAGAATACAGACTACAAAATGGTATTTTATAGATTAAACTAGACTTCAGAAAACAGGGAAACTATATAGTTACTCGGTCCATTTTCAGACTTAAAATTCAACTGTATGGACTGCGTAACAGTGTATTATTGGAAACCCACCAACCAAACAATAAAGATGTGCTAAAAAAGAGGTAGATATGAAAAGATATTCCCTGCCTAAAACACAGTATTGCACTTAAACAGAAACAAACGAAACAATCAAACAAAAGCAAACAACAACAACAAAAAGACATTAAAATTACTGTCACAAGTCAAATCCCTGCTTTGGGAGAAAAGTGTGTGGTGACTGTCCTTCAGCAAAGCTATTCAGAAAAACTATACCAAAAACTTACCACTGAAACAGGCAAAATAAAATCCATCTTTATTGCCCATTCCAGATATCCTCTTTTATAAATATGTGCTTTCTGTAACTTAGAATATAACGAAACTTTCAATAAAGGAAATATCATTTAAGTTTCTACAAACAGAAACTCTTCAAATTACATCCTTAAGCATAGCAAGCATCTGTATTGATGCAGAATTTCAGGACTAACATTTTTGCATGAAGTAGTTTAACGGCCTTGGTTTTATTCTCATCCCAGCTTCCTCTTGCTCACACACCCATTTGCTTGTTTATGATGCCCAGTGTGACTAGATGATACAATTTTAGAAGAAAAGCACACTAAAAGGCGAATTTTTTTTTAAAACCATACCATTCATATCCCTAATTGTGGTGTTTATTTTTTTAAACACAAAGTTGGATTGTGCATTTCTCTCCATACGATAGCTGAGAAAGATCTTTTACTTACAAATTATTGATGATGTAAATTTGAAATAGAGCCTTACAGAAAAATAAAGCTGTGCTTATCTGCACAAATCTGTATTTTGTAAAATGAGTTAACCATACAGTCTTAAAGTAAGATGTGCATTTATCCAAGGCACTGCACACAAAAGAATTCATACAATGGCAGATCAGTATAACACATGAAAATCTGAACCTTCCTGTAAGACAGTGACATTTTCTTCTTCCCCCCCACCCCCCAATCAAGTAACTTAAGGCAGCATACAAAGTATAACAAGGAAATTCGCAAGTACTATGTTCTTCATCGTAGTCACATTGAATACTGGCCCCCTGTACAAGCCACAGATATAAAGTTACAAAACATAACATGGGAACACAATTTTATTCTGTTAATCTGCATATGTATTGGTACAGCTGTTCTGAGAATGCTTCCGAGGAAAATTTTTCCATAACTCTGACTCTCCCAGCTGCTCCCATTGTGTCCTTTAAGAGAGGATCTCTCACAATTTTTTCCATGGCCTCAGAGAATTGTGTCGGCAGAGGATCACACAAAAATCCAGTAACATTATTCAAGACCGATTCTAAAGGACCACCTGAATTAACTGCTATAACTGGACATCTCATATACATTGCCTCCAGAGGAACAATGCCAAAGTGTTCATTACTTGGCGTATAAAGCACACACACAGAGTTACTAAGAAGAGAGATTTTCTGTTCATCTGAGAATGACCTCAGGAAAGTGACATGGTCATTAACATTAAGTTTAGTTGCAATACTCCGTAGCTCTTCATAGTGTTCAACATTTTCCAGAACTCTTTTATCATAGCCACCTGCCATTACCAGGTGAACTTCGTTCCACTCATGAGAATCAAGTCTTCCTTGAAGCTCATGCAAAGCTTCGAGAGCCAATGCCAGATTCTTTTTTCTCTCATACCTATTAATAGAAAGAAACAAGAACTTTTTCTTTTTGGGAATCAGGTCAACTATGTCCACAGGAACTATTGTTTCAAAGCTACTGATGTTGAGTGATGGATAGAGGACATCTGGGTTTATGTGGGATAAGGACTTAAACGTTTCCTTGAACACACTGGCGGTGAATTTGCTGTTCACAACAATACAGTCTGCCATGCCAGTCGTGTACTCCTCCAGCCAGTCAAGCGGTATTCTGTAGATTCGCTTCAGGAAAGACTCTCTCTTGGTCAGAAGCTGATCAGGAAAGTGACAGTAAAACAAAACCTTCTTCCGGGTTCTGGCCAGTCGAAGTATAGGAATACAAGCAGACACCTAGTGCAACCAGGAGAGACAGGACACGATAAGACCTTATTCGTGTTAGCGCTGCTGGTGCAAAGATGTGATCTGAAAACTGCCACCCGAGAACCAGCCCTTTCCAAGCCAAGCGCCTACTCCCTCCCTCCTCCNCCAGCGGCCGCGGAGCTCCCCCCGGGGCTCGCTGCGCTTCATCCCCGCCGCGCCCTTGCCGCGCCGCGCAGCCCGCGTGTGGGGGGGGGGAAGAGGTGGAAGCAAGCCCACAAGATGGCGGCGCCCCGCACCTGGTCGCAGACGAAGACGTCGACGGGCTGCCCGCCGAGCAGCAGGACGCGGAGCGCCACGAGGGCCATGCGCAGCGCGGCGCACAGCGCGTGCCCGCGGCCCCACAGGCTGCGCGGCAGCCAGCC
>VXAA01002389.1:805975-830852 GCA_013399115.1 Anseranas semipalmata
CGGGGTGTCGGCGGGCAGGGCTGACGCGGCGCCGACCGCTCGGTCCCCGCCGCCCCTGCAGCGCGGTGCTGGGCGCCGGGCCCGGCTGGTGCGCGGGGCTCGCTCGCTGCGGTTCCTCGGGGTGCTGAGGGCTGGGAGCGGGCTGACAGCTGACAGTGTTGGTCTTTGTTCCGCTCGGTGGCCCCCTGAAGGAAGAACGCCAGCTGCGGGACGAGGAGCGCAGGCCGTGCCACGTCCACGGGAACTGGCGGGATGTGGCGATTTTACACCGAGGACTCTCCGGGGCTTAAAGTGTAAGTTGGGCGTGTGGGGAGCGGCAGGCACGGGGGTGACGCACCTAAATTGTTTAATCTTTCAGTCTGTGAACTGAAAGATCCATGTTTTGGTCTGCAGAGGAAAGCATGCTGAACTGAGGGCTAGTTAGGTGGATTTGGCAGGAAATCAGGTACTTAATCTGTAGACTTGGAGAGAGAGCTTTTAAATGTAAAATTGTGACTGTTTTTATAAAAGGAGGTACAAAAGTTGTCATTGCCTAGACGTAAATGGTCTTTCAAGACTAAGCAATCTCCTTGAAGTTGGGGAAGATTATGTGTTACAGTGAATTTAGGCATCAAAAATAGTTGTATAATTATAATGCAAGTTGTTTTCTCTTAACTAAATTTCTGTTTTTTTCTGTACTAATATGCATGTTGTGACATTTCATCCTCTCTTGAAAACATGCTATAAAAGACTTGCCACATGTTTGCAGAATTTCACATGTTCTTATTTAAAAAAAAAAAAGCTTATTTTAGCTAAGCTTGCAAAGCAAATAACCTTCCAATACCTTATTTCTATTTGTTATTACAAGGTGAGCATTCCAGGATTTTGATCGAATATCTGGTGGTGGTGCCCCTTATGCCATAAAGAGAGCCTTATGTTAGTCTTGGGCCAGTTTGAGTTATTCAGATCGGTTTCCCAAACTATCATAGCAGCCTAATACTTGGGTAACAAAGGTGGAGGAAGTGTTTCAGCTGACGGGTACGTGCTAAGTCATACCCTCAGTGTGAGTCTGTGCTTCTTCTAGAGTTCTACTTCGGAGCCTCTAGTTTCTTGTTACTGGACTGAAGAGGCCCAATATACTCAGGGATACTCTGAGATACTCCTTTTCTTTATTTTTTCTAGAACCCATTAGCATTTTATTTTGGGGTTCCTTAAGAGTGCTGCAGCTGTCTGTATGAATAATGTTTGAAGTAGAGCTTGTGGTAGTCTAGGTAGTGATTGTTCCAAGGATAATCCTTCCTCTGTAGTTACTGTGTTCTCGTTTTCATATGCGCCTCACAGTTTTTAACAGACTACTGCACTTGCACACTAGCTGTACCATTTTCTAACCCATGGCTTGGGAGCAGCTTTCTTCCTAGCTTACAGTATCTTGTTTTCTGTACCATCCCATTGCTATGTTCTCTGTCCTATTCAGTAGGCTTACAAATGAGAATGGGTTATAGATAGCTTGTGGCTGCCTCAGTGAAGTGCTTCAGCAGAAGTTGTGATTGCTACTGCGTAAAACAGTGTAGAAGCTTAGCCTGGGATTTCTTTTTTTGGTGGGCAGGGAGTTGCTCTTTTCTCATCTTGCTTAAAATAAGAGCTCTTAATTATTAGGAAAAATACACAGAACATCTGAGGACAGGTTGTTTCATGCTAGTCATGATCAGGAGTACTGCACTGTAGATCAAATGTTTTGTATTTTGTCTCAGGAATGTACATTTCTCTGTAAAACAAGATGTTGCAGAACATGTGTATCTTTAAAAACAATGCTAGCAAAAGGGGCTGTGGGAAATCTAGTTGAGAGTGGGATATGATTATTTTTCTTTTTAATACTTAGAATGAGTTTTTTGTACTTTGACAAGAAGACTAAAAACAAACTTACTTGGCTTTATATGGCACTTGGTACCTGTGGTTCCTATATCTTGTCTTAAACTTTACTGCTTGAAGAGCTATATAGGCAGTGTTTGTGGAGCCATAGTAAAATCAAATTGGACTTATGGTATGCAGCCTTATGAAAGGCGTGTCTGGGAATGCATGACACCAAATTTTTAGAGGTGCCTAAGTCAGGTTTGTTTATTATTTAACTGTGCATGGTGAGATGAGAAGATGCAAGTGTATGAAGGAGGATTCCAGGTTGTCTGGAGGAAGTGAGATGCACATGTCAGTGCTGGGAGCCTGAGTTTTCTGTTGTGGGAGTAATGTAACCTGCATATTTAAACAAACCAACCAAACGCAAACAACACCTCCCCCCTCCAACTTACTTCCATTTGCTCTGTTCTGGTCAGTAGTGCTCCTTTTGGGCAAACAGATTTCTCTATTTCTGTGTGCTGTAGGCAAAGAGCAGCTTACACATTACTACCATTAAAGGCTCACATGAGTTATGTAGTAATTCAGATACAGAGTTAATGATTTTGTGCAACTGGTATCGTTACGACTTTTTTTTTTCGTAGGACCTAAACTTCAAGTATGTATAAAACTGGGAAGTAAGTTAGTGAAAGATTCCTCTTAATAGGGGAATCTGCTTGTGTAGTTACTATGCATGCAGTCTTTATTTTGCACATTGTGTCATTGCTTTCATTTAGTGTTTTACATCTGTGTTCAGGGTTTTCCATGCTCAAAGAAGACTAAGCGTAACCGATAATCATTGAGTTTTAGAATGCGATGGAGGATGACAATTCTGATCTGGTAGAAAAATGTGTTAGTAAATTGGTTCAATCAATTTTCAGTTTCTTTTTTACTTTGTACTTGAGTAAGGTGTACCTCCTTGTAAATGGTAACCTGAAGGGTAATTTGTAAAGTGTGGCTTGAAGGCAGGTTGAAAGAATTCACAGTGTTTCTCCCAATGTAACATTATAAATCTGACACCAGGTTGTATGAAGTAAGTGGTATGAAGCAGTGCTGAGTGCCTGTGATAGTGTGTGTTAATTGTGTCTCAGCAGTGTGGAACAGCTAATTTAGTCTCTCAACACGCACCCTGAGATTAAACTGTTTTTCAAAAACATCACTATACAGTTTCTAAACAATAGGTAAAGTGAGAAGGAAAAAATGTTTAAGAAATCTGTTAAATTGTAGACTTCAGGTAATGATTTTATGATGGACTTAACTTTGACATTCTGTATATCTTTTTCAAAAAAACAGCAGTCCCCATCTCTGTCACTGCTGCCATTGTATTTGAATGAAGTAAAACTTCTGGGGGGGTAAAAAGAAGAAAAAAAAGCTAAAGTGAATTTTACGCCAAAATTTGACTAGCCGCTAGAGGACTCTGTTGTTTCTTGTATCTTACTACATCTCCGCTCAGGTGGCTGAATAGTAAATACAGATGATAATTTTCTGCAGATTAGTTTCACAATGATGAGTAATAATGAACCAATAATTACTTTCTAAATAAGTGGGGAGTTGTGATTGTGATTTATTGTTTTACATACCCTAACTGTTACATAACTATCTTTAAAAGCATAATAGCAGCAATTTTTGATAAAGGTGGCTGTCTCATTTCTGTGGATTTTATGGTATTTCTGTGGGAATGGAACAAGAATTTTCCCTTACATTTGCATATGAGTTGATGAGTTTGTTTGGCTGGTAATAGACTGGCCTTTGGGCAAAGCAGACTTTTTTTTTGTGTTAATGCATTTTTTTCTTTATTTTTAGTGGGCCTGTTCCAGTTTTGGTCATGAGTCTTCTTTTTATTGCTTCTGTATTTATGCTGCACATCTGGGGTAAATATACTCGTTCATAGACTCAGCTGCCAACTTAAAGCATACATCTTGGACCAAAAATATGGTGGATCCTGGTTATTCTTGAAGAGGGGAACCAATTGGGGAAGCTTCCTGTCATCTACTGAAGTCCTATCAACTTTGGCTCAATGAACTTCTCAGTTTTCTATGTGGGCAGGTTTTAAAGTCTGTCATGGGTCACTGTATCTGTACACTTAGAATACAGGTATTAAAATAAAATTTGTATATGGAAATGGAAACAGTCTTAACTTTTTTTTCCTCTTACTGCAACATACCACAACTAAAACATCGTAATTGTGGTTTCTATATATAGCCGTATTTCTGAGTAAATGCCATTTGACAGTTCAAACCCATTTCTTTTACACTGCACATTGCTGTATAATTTTATACCAAAAGATCTTTTTGTGAATGGGAGAGACAAAATGTTGTTAAATGTGTTGTTAAAACAAAACTGAGGTACATTAGCTGTGCAGGTCGTGTTCTTCTGTTAACTTCAGAAAAATAGCTGGATTTGTTTATTTCTTAAATGCAAGTTAAACTACTTGAATATTCATTATACCAAAAGTATACAAGTATGCTTGTTTTTCAAACTGCACTTGAGGAAAGACACTTACTTGAGGAAAGGACGTGAACAGATACCCAGTTGATTTAAAAAGAATAACTGCATGGGTGTCAAAGACATTTCTTCTGTAGGTCTAGGCTCTTTCGAGGAGACTTGGGTCGGAAAATGGAATAGGAGGACTGGAAAAGTAATGGCCGTGCAAACAGACTGAGATACAGTTAAGTGGCTCTTCATACCCACTCCGTTTTCCTTGTGGGTGTTGTTTTTTATTTTCCTTTGGGACAGTCAGACAGCCCTTCCTTCTCCTTTTAAACATGCATACACATTGGTGCATTAGAGTTTCAGTTGTTTATCGTTGCTGATGTGGTCTTGAGATTCAGCTAACCAAATCAGGCCTTTCCAAGCAGTTGGATGGAATTATTTTAACCTATTACTCATGTTATGATTCCTCTTTGAATATCAGCTTGTACTAGAAAAAACAATATTCTTGCTTATGCAGCCTTGATACAAGTGTTGACTGCTGACAAGTTGTGGAAACAGTCTCTCTTACCCCTGCCCACACTCCTATAAAGCGATTCTTAAAATAGTACTAATTCTGAAGAGAAGTGGTTTGAGAATAAGGAATGGGATCTCAGGTTTATAAGGATGACAAAAACTAGATAACTGTGCTTATGCCATAATGCGTACTGGAAACATACAGGGAAAGATAGAAGACTTGGAGCGGAAACTCAAATTTTCTGATTAAATGTAGTGGTGGGAATGTTATGTGGGAGTTGAGAAACAGGGAATTCTGGTGACTAAAAGGCAGTGGTAGCAGAATACAATAGTGTGGTGGAAACTTAGCCCAACACCTTGTGTATCCAAGGCAAAAGGATCCATAAATCACTTACCACTATGCATATGGAAGGGAAGTGAAAACAAGATAAATAGAGGGATTAGCTTGCTTCAAAAGGCTGAGGTAGAGAACTCATTTAAATGTTTTGCACAGCAAAAAAATAAAACTTGTACAGCCACTGGTTTTATTTTAAGGCAAAAAAGAAAATGGTGTGTGTTTTTGTTTTAAAAAAGGAGCAAATGCAGGTCAGTTCTGCTGACCATGTGGACAGGATATGCTGCTGACTTAATGCGTGGTACTTTAAGGGAAAGTAATAATGTACTCTAAGATACCACAAGGGAAAGGAATAATGGATAATAGTAGTATCTAAGGAGGTAACCTCTGCTTTACTCGTCTCTTGATGATATAATTGTCTTTTAAACAATTGTGGTCCTTAAAGGCTGTTTTGCCACATCAAATAATTCCATTTAAAACCATCAATATTTTTGTTTATCCGGTATCTTCCTGAAAAGACCAAGATCAGCTGTGAACTCAGAAAAAGAAAATGGGTGTGGGGGGAGGGTATTGCTGTACAACCCTGCATTTTATTCAATTGAGTATAAAAACATTGACTACTTCAACAGTGCTGTCCTTAAGTGTTTTATTTCTTTGAGTGGCCTGTATCATAGATTTTTACATATACCATCAAGGGGTTCAGTGTCTAGTTTTGCACAAACTATTTCCCTCTTCTTCTTGGCTTTATATTTTGGAAGTGTGAGCTTTATTATGGTTTTAAAAATTGCTGCTTTAATTCATGGAAGAACTGATACTTTGGTTGGGTGCATTTAGCTGAAATGTCCATAACGTTTCTCGATGTTCCTTGTACATCATAAAAACAGATTTCTCTGTTGTATGTTTTCAGTTTATGATCACTTTAATGGTTAGCATGAAAGTGTTAGATATTCATGCTCATATTTTGAGCATAGCATGTGCATGAGCTGTAGTGGATTGTTACCATCAGTGTTTATCAAGAATTCACCTTCACAGAAGTGCAGATAAAGAAATGCAGATTGCAGAAATCTACCAGAATTTTAGTTAAGAACACGAAATTCCATTTGGCCTGGGTGAATAAATTGTGGCTGTGCTGATAAAACAGTAGCTAATCTGTAATACAGAAAACTAGAGTACCTTTTAGTAATAGGTGGAAAAAGAAGAAAGGATAATGAATCATTTGCAAAGCTTCATATCAGACAGCAAGGAATTAATAAGACTTCAGATTTTTATCCCTAATTGTATCTGATTGAAACACAAACGTGTCTGAGCTGGCTTTGAAATTGTAAGTATCTTCAGTGATACAGAAAGAGGTAGGTCAACTAAGATCCTTACTTTGTCTCCTTAGGAATAGAGGTTCAGGAAATGTGAGAGGACTTAAAGTACTAGAACCTTTTATTCTTGACTTTTAAAAACATTTATTTGCAACCTCAGGCTTT
Source organism: Anseranas semipalmata (assembly GCA_013399115.1). NCBI lineage: Eukaryota > Metazoa > Chordata > Aves > Anseriformes > Anseranatidae > Anseranas > Anseranas semipalmata. The sequence continues at coordinate 812,597 of VXAA01002389.1, forward strand.
GTTATTACTCAAGTAATAAGTTTTTCTTTTTAAAAGGAAATCAGGCTGATGTGGCCCTGTTGTACATGAGTGTGTCTGTGCCACTTAAGCCTTCCCTTCCTCCCTGAGCAATGGTGCTGAGCATGTGAGCCAACTTCAGTCAAATTTAACAGGAGAAGAAGCTGGAAGATACCCACTAGAGGGTTTTATGAAATAGGTGCCTACTAGAAGAGGGAGACTATTGGAGTTCTGTCTGAGCAAAGATTCTGACTTTAGCTTGTTACATAATGAAGAGCAGGAGAAGAGAGAGGTAGGCTTCTTAAATGCTTTTATGATAGGAAGAGCTTTAATCTTTGCCCTGGCACATCCTTGCACACTGAAATCCATCACTGCAAGCTGTGGATCTGTAGGGATAGAGGCTTCATTAGTTCCACTATTGCAAAATTACCTTCTTATTTTTGCAGTCTGTGCAAAAGCCAGCTCTACTGCACAAAAGCAATCTTTTTTTTCTCTAGGCTACATGATTTACTGGTACCCAGTCAGTTATGTCCAGGCCAACATTTCTTGTATTGTGCACACAGCATGTGAACTCCTCCCATCTTTTGCCATCAGGTTGTGATAAACACTGTGCCTCTGGTGATCACTCACAACGTTTCTGGTTCTTGAAGGGACCAAGGGGAAGGGCAGTTGCTCAAGTACATGTGGCATCCTACAAAGACTGTCCTGTGCATACACTGCTCTTTTGCTGCAGAAGGATTTTTTTTATTTTGTCACATCAGACTCTGAATTTACCCTCCAAGAAGAAACTGTCAGTTCTTTTCAATGTTTCATCTATCTCCAGCTGTTTCTTAGGATCTCTGAGACTATCAAACATAACACAGCATAAGCTGTCTTCAGTACTGTTCACAGTAAGTTATAATGCCTTTACCCCAGGCATATATATGTATCTGTAAAGATGCATGCATGTACATGTATATGGCCACTTTATCTGTTTAGAAATGCAAAAGAATGAGTTTCTGAAAATGAAAAATGGTATACCCTTACTAGACTGCATTGTGGCAGCAGTGCAAGAAGCAAATAGAACAGCTTGTGTTCTTTTCCTCAGCTGTGTTGGCTAGAGATGAGTGGATGCTATATTGAGATCATGTGGTGAGGGCTAAATGATTTTATAAATACATTAATGGATTCCATGAGGGGCTTTGTAGAAAATTTTGACGTTATTTTTGTCTGGAAAAAGATATGCCTCTTGTTTCTTCAAGGACTAAGTTATATACTTCCAGCTTTGATAGTAGGGCTGCACTGACAACCTTATATTAGCTGTTTATGTCATGTGTTTTAGAGAAGGCTATGTTTTGTAGACTTAGCATTGTTAGTAATATATGAAGAGCATTAATGATTCTTAACTTGGGATGTGAATTGTAAGAGGGGACTGTCTGCCTTTTGCGCTTTTTATTGAGGGAAAATTGTGTAGTATTTGTGACTTCTGCTGTGATTTCAGAAGTAGGTGAAGAGAAAGATAGGCAAAGCAAGAACAGGTGTGAAGTTACTGAATATACCTAATTCCTGACCTGTGTTGTGACCTTGTCTTCTTACTACTGTATTCTAGTTGTCTCTTTTCCTCTGGAGACTGCCAATTATACCGAGTTGTGCCATGGAATAGGATAATACTGTGATGCAGGGGCATGGCAGGTAGTAACAACAGTGAACAGAACAGACCCCATTTTCCTTATGACAATATCAAAGTTCAAATGTGGATCACCAGAGATTTGACACCCTTATTCTTGTATTGGGCTGTGGGTTGCAAATAATTGTTTGTGTTTATTATTTTGAGGGATTTTTAACACACATGCCTTCAAGTAATGGACCAACCAGAAATAATGGACCAAACCAGAATTATTTGAAATTACACTGTCATTTCATAGAACAGAACTAAGCAAAGCTTCTCACGTACAGACATATTTGTCTTAAAGTTAACCAAGTGAAATCACAGTTGTTTGCTTTGATGTTAAAGTGAAATTAAAACAATGCGCTTCTTCCAAAAGATTGCCTTTTTAATTTCATTCTTTTTTTCTTTTATATTTGGAGCATTACAAAGATCAGGAAGAAGGACACATTTGGTTGAAGTTGCAGACACGGGGCAGACTGTGTCAGGGTTCATGGTATCTGTGATTTTTATGCTATAACGCAATCCAAACTTGGTCTGTGACAAAATTACGATTCTACACTTTTGAAATGTGCCACTTGTGACTGATAGAAAAGTTAGCTTCAGAAGGTAGATGATACTTCTACCAGATGATACTTCTACGGGATGGAAGGGGGAGGAAGCACTCTGCTGTGTCGTGTTCTTCGGCTTGGTCCATTGTAGCCCTTCTTCTGCAGCGCTTCCCTCAGGCTGTAGAAAAACTGGGATCCTGCATAGTCCTATGCTTTGAAGCAATGGATCTTGAGACTAGTGGAGGTGGTATGGAGCCATGGCTGTAAGCTGCAGCTCGTCACATTGGGTCTGGCTGCAGTGCGTGAAGCCTCCCTCCTTGACCTCTGAGGTCTGCCAGCAAGGCCACACAGTGAGCTCTGTGGGCCTCGGGAACAGCTTTGGTGAAGGTAGCCAACCTTCACAACTGGCGTGACAGGAAAAGAAAGATGGAGGTAGAAGTCCCGTTCTGCTTTCAGAGGGTATAAAGAAAGACCAAAAGGTAGTTGTGTGTGTGTGTGTGTGTGTGTATATATATTTATTTATTTTTAACCTCCCTCCACCCCCTTTCAACCTTGATAATCTGCTTTTCTTCCACATTAGAAATTAAGGCCTCTTTAGCCAGGCCTATTTACTGGAGAAATAGATAAATCATGAAGTAAGTGTTAAGGGAAAACTGAGCAGTTATGCCCAAAAGGATGTCTAGAAGATGTTTTCTTCCTTAGTTATTGATTTAAATAGCTTTTTCTAATGAGCATTTTGATGAAAGCTGTTTTCGTGTTCAGCAGCCTTATCTTTTCATGTCTCTACTACATTCTCAATAAATAGGCATGAAAAGATAGAAGGCAGTTTGCGATGACTTACAGTACATGATAGATTGAAATAAAATAAGCCACATCTTCCCCTTACACCTACAGAAAAATAAAGCAATCTTCCTTGTAAATAACAAAGTTATCATTCAGGAGGTTATGATGCTATTATATTCATGATCTTTTGAAAAAGTAATCTGTGAACAAAAATCATTACATTGAATATTAAAAGTACATTTAAAAATCAATATGCTTAACTTTCTGTAATCTTGAAACAATTTTAAAAATATTTCTTAAATTTTTAAAAAATATTTTGCTTTTGGTCAAAATGAAAAGTAATTGCCAAATGCCAACGTTTTCCATGAACTGGAGGTTCAAATTGGAGCCAGCACTTAACACTAGGTAGCTATGACAATGTAAAGTTGAAAATGTGGGTAGAGGTCATAAAGAAATGTACTTTGAAGGTGGCTTATGGAAGTCTCAAGTCCAGCTCCTTGCTCACAGCAGGGCAGGCATTGGGTCCTTGTCCAACTGCATTTTGAAAGTCTCCGAGGAGGGAGATTTCAATTTCTCTGGATACCTGTTGCTGTGCTTAACCACTCTTGTGGCGAATAATTTTTTCTTCTAATCAGAATTTTCCTCGTTTGACCTTGCAGTGATTGCCTGTCATCCTTTTGCTGTGTGTTGCTGAGAAGAGTCTGGCTCCATCTTCTCTATAACCTTAGATAGGTGAGGACGCCAAGTAGGTTCCCTCTTTAGCCTCATGCTCCAGTCCCCTAACCATCTAAATGGCCCCCTCCTGGACTCTCCAGTTCGTTATTTCTTTTGCACTGGGCATAAAACTGGACACAGTATTCCAAATGAGTGTCAAATAATGGGCAATCTTTAGGGTTACTGCCCTTGACATGCTGGCTGTGCATCTTGCTATTTGATTAGCCTTCGTCGCTGCAAGGGTGTACTGCTGGTTCTTGTTCCACTTGTCCTCTGGGACACCCAGGTCCTTCTCTGCAGAGTTGCTGTCTGGCTGGTCAGTGCATGTCTTATGGCATGGCGTTGCTCCATCCAAGATGCAGCACTTTGCATTTGTCCCTGCTCAACATTTCTTCAAACTGCTAAGGTCCCTTGGATAGCAGTGCTATTCTCCAGCCTAGCTACCATTTTTTGCAATTTGGTGTCTTCACCAACTTGCTAAAGATGCAGATAATCAGGCCAGCTGCCTTCCTGCCAAGAGCATGAGGATAAGCCTGCATCACTGCAGGGTCACCCTAAGCTTTTGTCCCTGTTTTTGACCATCTTCAAGAAAAAGTTCTATGCCTAGGCTTGTGTGCGAGGCTGGCATTTAGATACTGGATTTCACATAAGAGCACACTCTAGTCCCATGCTGTGTTTTACATGGAGGATGCAAGTGAAAACTCAGATGTGCTTGAGAGGCCTCCAAGTGCCTTCCCAAAATTCACTAGGCACTGTTCCCAGGCCTTCTGCTTGTTCATTTCTCACTCACCACCTGTGCATTCAGATCTATCTGCTGGCTCAGAAAGTGATTTATATAAAGTTCTTGCTTCCCAATAGCCTGCGCCATTTCTTTTATTTGTAGGTCTCACACAGACCATTGTAGAAGATGCCTACAACACATGTGCTAGGTGGCCAGAGCAACACATAAAAGTTCATTTCTGGTATGACTTCAGCAATAAATGTTTGCTTTCCTAAATTTCCTCCCAGCATTCCCAGTGATCCCAGTAGACGGAAGAAAACTTTTACATGCATGCTGTACATACATACATACAGCCAGGTGCCACATAGGGGCTGAAGTATGGATGTTTTCCAGACAGGTTAGGTACAGATGTCTGGATGTTTATACCTGGCTCATCTTTGCCATATAGGTATCAAAGCCTGGAGGGAGCAACTAACGCCAGCGCCACAAAATTCACTTTCCTTGCTCTTGCAGGCAATACATCATAAAAGCCTTTCCTAAAGGGATCAAACTCCATAATCTAAGATATATGAACTTCCCATGTCTTGTCTGAGAAGTTACACTGGGATAAGTGCAGCAGCTAGCTATCTCCTTGTGTAAAAAGACACCTTTTAGCAGTGAGGTTGTAGGCGTAGTCATGCCAGGCTTCGTAAAATCTGTAGCTGATTCACAGGCTAAGTAAATATGTCTGTACTTTGGGAATATGGTACTGCTGTGACAAAGTGTACTGCCTTGCCCCTACAATGCATGAGTGTCAGGAAATGAAATAAATTGATATCTTAAAAGACCATCTAATATCTATATTTAGTAGAGAAGTGCTGTGAGACAATCGTATTAATGCTCCAGAACCTGCTCCCCCACCATCTGCTGTAAGACAGTGGCTCTCAGATAATGTTAAAGTTGGGAAAAAAAAAACTCTCTCTGATATTGATAATTCATGGATCAGATGACGGAGGAACTTTGTCATAAGAACTGGCGTACGTTCCCATCACAGCACCCTGTCTTACCATGTCTTAGTGAAGTACCCAGCTGTGAAAAAGCTGCAAAGGTGGAATGAAGTGGTAGGGTGATGGTACCGCAGGGTCTGGTATTTCTCGTGTAACTCCATTGTTTTATTGTAAACTGGGACGTGTGTGGAGTCAAAGTAATACTTTCGCATACAAAGTCTCATGTTTTCACTGTGCATTTAACACCATCAGATCCCAGGCTTGAAAGCGTTTCTGTAATGCCTAATTAATGCCCACGCTAAATATTTCCAGCACCTGCGATGACAGCAGAGCTTTCATGCAGTGCTCCCCTTCTTACTTCTCACCCTGACTTGATGCTGTGAGCTAAAACCACCGTAGCACAGTCTCTCTGTAAGACCATTAACGTGCATCAGAAGACAACAGTGTCTCATTCAAAACTGGAAGTAAATTTAAAATACAAGCAGACCTACATTTTGTCTTGAAATAAGATAGTCAAGAAAGCATCGTACTCTGAGATACTGATCCCTGCCAACTACTAATATTTACTGCCTGTTAGTAACAAGCAGTACTGCCATCATTTCTTTTTTCTCCAGGTTTGCTGCCTCCCGGGGTTCTGGCCAGCAGCAGTATGTTAAGCCAGTACTGTTTCGTGTTGTGTTACTGACTATCCATGCTTCTTACTGTTTGAAATAGGCTGTTATTTTCAAATATAAACAAGCCTACATTTTTCTCTTGCCGTATGCTATGAGTAAAAGAGGTGTATTTGAAATACACTTGAAGTAGGAATATATTATATTGACATTTGAAGATAAACCTCTACAATGACATTGGAATAAACCTGTGAAAAATATACCAATATATATAAGTATATATATTTAAAGGAAAATCCTGTAAGAACTTTGAATCGGCAAACAACAACAATAAAATTACGTAGTTACTGACAATTTGGGAAACAATCAGAACTTACTCTTAAAGACAAGCATTACATATAAGCAGCTCTTCAGTCTCTTAAATGTAGGTTTTCTTTGGTTTAACACAGAGACATTGTAAAGCTGTGGTTTCAAAACACTGTTTGTATGTCTCAAATTTTTAACTCAGTTTTTTTCACTCATTAAGTGAGCTGCAGAAGTGGGCTCACCAACAAACCATTGTAATATTGTTGCCATGCTGCTTCCATTTCCTCTGACAGAAATTTCCTCAAGGGGCTGAGGGAATGAGATTTTTAGCAATGTCTTGCTAGTTAGAGCAATATGGCTGAGCCATAATGATTGCTAACAATTCCTTTGACCGTTATTCTCATGTTTGGGGTTAATCTTTCTGGAATCCTTTGTTGATTGCCGGATGTTCCTGCCCTTCATTCATCTTTTAATTCCAGTTGTTCTTTTCTCCTGCCAAGCCAGTGTCCAGAGCAGTGCTGTTCTTTGGAGAGGTGCTTGAGTTGTGCCCTTCTGTGGGTGAGCTGAATGAATTGGCTGGTGGGTGAGCTGGAGGTTCCTCGTGCTGGTGGGGTCGGTGTGCTGGCAGCCAGCAACGTTTGGTCACTGCATTTGGGAAATGTCCTTCAATAACATATGGCCTTCACTAAAGTATAATTCCTAGAGCGGTAATTAGTATTTGCTTTTGTTTGTGGAGGCATGCTTAGTGTTTATTTGAGTGCTAAAGGTCCTAACTCTAGTGGATGAGGTCAGATAGTTATCTGAGTCATTTATGTTGGACAGAGTGGTGAATCCAGTCTTGACTCCTGTCCCCATCTGGTCACAAATCACTCGACAGGAAAGGTGGTAGTAGAGAACTGGGGGGATTTCTGTGCCTTTATACCAGCCTGGAAGCTGTGTAAAAGGGCTAAGTAGGAATGCATTTGCTTACCATGTGTGTCTGTGCAAGATTCACATTCATAAGTTTGTGCAATGCAAATGTACACTACTTACAAGAATGGTTGAAATGAATTCAGCTGCAAATTTTTACACATACTCATACACAATTGTTCATGGTAATCTTGCAGCCCTAATGAGCAATTAGAAGTGCATGCAGAAATTAATGTTTCGCAGACTTGATGAGAATGCAAAAATTCCTCCAGTCATGTCTATAGACTCAGTCATATGGAAACACTGCAAGAGAGGTCCTTTAGTGAGTAACTGCTGCCAAACATTTTTACAGTTCTTTATCTAATCCCTCATATACAGGGAGGAGCACTGACATTTCTCTTTTGTGAAGTAAGCAGAGATTTGACAAGGTTTGATCCTATTGATTTGAAGTTTTGGCCAGACAAATCCCGCAGCTCCTTTTCTGCTTTAGACAATTGTAAGGCTTCTCCTCGCTCCCCGATACCCTGTCTAGCTGCAATTTCTACTTTGTGGGAGGTGCATAGTTCATATATAGCTCAAGTTCATACACGGGATATAGTCCATTGAAAACCTAACTTGGCCTTGACATGTGGTTGTATTTGGTCTTGCACTGTCTCCTTTTGTGTGCTGAGAAGGGCAATAATCACAGCCCTGTCTAGGTCCTGTTCTTTGCTGTGTATGGTATAAAGCCATGTACATCTCAGCAAAGCCAGCGTTTTGCATCAGCTTTCATTTCCACACTGCCTCAATGCCACTCCCAGTTTCTGCCTCTTTGTGCCCACCTTTGTTTGTTGCCAGAAAGCACTACTTAGCTTTCTGCCGGGATGACCTAGCAGGTTCCTGCCTTTTCCAGGAAAAAATATAGCTCAAGAAGAAAGCATTGGGTAGGTCCCACCCTATCACACCTGCTTCTGAAACTAGGTCCAGGACATTAGGGAATATATTCTTTTCTCACGTTAATGAAGGAAGAATAGTATTTGTCTCAAGTCAGACTTGGCCAAACTGGGACAAACCTTGTGTGTATGTTTCCTGTAAGATTTATGATGTCCTTTCATGGAAGCGCTGTGAGGACTGAAGAACTTAATCGTTTCCTCACAGCAATTCAGTGACATAGGCTGGGCTAGAGTTCAGGATTTCCTTAAGCTACAAATATTCTTCCATGTAACGCTGCGCACCTGACATAAAAGTATAAAGTTGATCTAATATGAGTTAGCCCAGGCATGAGCCATCAGTATGAGGAAATACAGGACAGTGGCACAATGTGTCAGTTTACAGCAGAGGTTGGCTGTGTGCAGTTTTGAGCCCCCTCAATACAGGAAAGGCCGTGATAATGAGAAAATCCAGCAGAGGTGATCAGGGGCTGGAATACTTGCTTTGTGAGAAGGGGCTGAGGGAACTGGACCTGCGTAGCATGGAGAAGAGGAGGTTTTAATAGCAGCCTTACAATGCCTACATGGAGGTCATGAAGAAGGAGAAGGCAGGCTTTTCACAGCAGTACACGGCAGGAAGATGAGAGACAATGGGCATAAGTTGAAATGAGAAAGGTTGGATATAAGGAGAAACCTGTTCACCATGAGGACAGTCAAGCATTGGAGCAGGTTGCTCAAAGAGATTGTGCAGTCTCCTCCCTTGCATTTTTTAAAGACCTGGGAAGCCTGGGTTGATCTCTCAGGTGACCCACTTTTGAGCTGGAGGTAGCAGGAGGTTACACTAGATGGTGTTTCAAGATCTCTTCCAGCCTGAATTATCCTATGATCCTACAATTGTTGTGGAGCCTTTCTGACACTGGCTTGAATGTCTGCACTCTCTGAAACTTGGGATATTTCTGCTGTAGAGCAGTTGAGGTAAAGAACTGACAGTAAGCAGAACCTCAGTAAAAGCCCACTTGGGATTATCAAAGGTCTTGAAGAGTTATGGAGAGAAAGAAGATTCTCATTTTTTACTATGATTTTATTCAGTCTTTGGAACTTGATTTTTTGGTTTTGAACTGAGTAGAGATAGTTCCATAATATTAGCTAAGAATACAGTATGCATTCCAAATAAATAAATCACTCATCTGTGGGAATCATCAAAACTGTACATGCTACTCCATCTGGTGGGGAAATCAATAACAACTTCTAGTGTTTAAAGGTGGAGACATTCTTCAGTCACAAAGGCAGTTTTTTTTTCCAATCTATTTTGTATCTGTAAGTGTCCTTGTTTTTGCAACACTTACACTACAGATGAGAAATCTTAACTTGTTTGGGAAGGTTTTTGTTTTGTTTTGTTTTCTTTTCTTTTTTTAAATTCTGCGTGTATAACTAATTTCTGTCCTGTTTCCTTTTTTCAAGACAAGTAGCCCAAATCAATGTGATGGATGAGTTGCAAACAAAAGATGCAGTCCTGAAATATTGTACCTCCTCTTTTCTACAGATTGTGGGCTCAAAACATGAGTCTCCCATATTGGTTAAAATACCGAGAGCAGATCTTGGAAGTCAGTCTTTGTGTGGTTCAGGATGCTGTTCTGTTTGTAGAGGGGTTAGCCCAGTGGTCCCTGACTAATTCCTCTCTGCATAGCATCAGCCCTGGAAGTTTCTTCACATAGTTCCGGAATGAATCTGTTTAGAGAAAAACGGGAATGATGGTGCTGACAGTGCCTGGAAATAACACAAAGGAAGCATGTAGAGTTGGAATTGAAATCTCACAGATTTTTGGAAAATAATGGGAATAAAGGTCTTGTTCTGTCTTCTATGAGCTGTGAAATTCCATGTCTGGTAGTAATTTCTCTCTTGAAATAAGAGAGAAAGACCTCAAAAGAAAAACACATGAAGGAGTAAAGGTTAAGCTAAGAGTTGCATGGATTTCGTAGATGCATTTTTATTATCATTACATAATCAGGAACATCCATGTTTTCAAAGTAGCAAGCACACTGAAATGCTATAGAGAGGTCAGAGATGGTGAGCCTCAGTCAAAATCCACATTTGTGATTGGATATGCAGGTAGATACTGCGGATTATGTTGGCTGTCCTGGAGACTTGTATTTGCTATTTATTCCTGTATTTTGAGCTGGAGTGGGTGCAGTGACCACCTTTCAGGAGTGTTAGCACTTTATTTTGGTGAGAAGTGAGCTTTCAGCTGGACCAAAGAGGGCATACAGTGCTCTTCACAGCACTGAAATCTTCTGTTTCTCTTCTTTTGCTATGAAAAAAATGCTTTTTTGTTTTCTGTATGATGGCAAATTTGTAGTTCAGACGTTTGTCATAGAGTCTGAGTGATGTGTAATGAACTCTAGTCCCTTCTAATCTGGTCTGAATTTAAATATCTGATCTCAAAGAGAGGTTGCGTCACTGTCCCCACCACTTGTCAGAGGTCCATGTCGGATTTTAAGAGGTAACTTCCTGAGAGGTTTTTTCAAACCCAGAATTTGTCTAAAGAATTTTCTGCTGTAGACTTTCAGATCTTTATCTTCAGGTGAGTGTTAGGAAAAAGATGGAAAGGAAAAGATGGATAGGAAAAAGACCTTGCAACCCAGTAGATAACGGTGTTGCCATTTTTTGTAAGAGGCCAGGGGCTTTGTGTGAATTTAACACCAGAGGCCTCCAGACCTGTTGGGCTTTGTATGGACTAGTTGTGGCCCACCTGCAGATTTCTTTTTGCTTGTTTAGCTGTAATAGCAATTGTTTAATGACCAGGTAACTGTTACTTGTTTTGTTTTAGCTTTTGATTAGCTTTGCACAAATGTGTGGTGGAGCACCTGCTTTTACATACTTTTTGTAGTTGAAAGATGTTAGTAAGAAGTAGTTATTCTCTGTAGAATGAACTATAAGTGATTGATACTAGGGCAAACACGTAATACAGGGATGACCTGCCAGGAAGGGGTACATACCCACCTTTTGTCATGCTTAGCTGAAGCAGATGATTCTTGAGATTTTTGGAGAAGAGAGTACAGAGGAGAGCTCTGTTCAGTGAAAGTGTGCAGTTATGTCATGAGAGTTGCTCTCATCCTAGAGAGGCAAGATGCACGGCTTCTTTGAGTCTCTAGGAAAAGACAACTTGCACACTACTCAAGATGATGCTACTAGATTTGGCCTTCATGCACTTCACCCAAATATAGTGAATATGTGGTTTACTTTATGAGATACTGTTTGGGTATGATTCAAGTAGTCATCATCCTCTGGTATCAGGATCTGCATCTTTTAAGGAAACTTTTAAATGCTTTTAGAGTCAGTCAATCTAGATCTTGTGAGTGCTGTTGACTTCTCAGGAAGGAGGAGGAAAATCATCCAGTTTAGAGCTTGTTTACTTTGTCTAGCCATGGGTACAGTGGTTTGGTTAGAATTGTTGTTACATTTCAGAAGTTGTACTGAGAGAGCTTAGCTTGGGAGCAGGTCTGTGAAGGAGAAGTGTCTGTGATAGTGTTTAAAGGAGAGCATCCAAGACAGAGGAAATGAAGCTGCAACTGTGTCTTTTTGAAAGAATGGAGAACAAACCACACCAATATTAAAAGGAAATATTGTAAGCCATTCACAGGCTGTTTCCTGTGAGGCCCAAATGCAATTCCTGCAACTCAGATTGCTCTTCGTATGCATGAAGGACAGATTTAGACCCACTAGGGAAGGGAAAGCTGTGAAGAAGAGGAGGAGGGCTAACAGCTTACTTCTTGGCTGTTAACATTGAATAATTAAACACTAACAGCCAAAAGGAAAGCTGTTGTTTTCCTAGTCCAAATACCCAGCCAGGAATAAAACATTAAGCAGCTATACAAATGATGTCTTTCATTTTCTTTTCATAAAACAAACCATTGAGTTAAACAACATATACTTTGGGCACATGGAATATAAATGCATTTCAAATAGCCAGAATTATAATTTCTGGAATTTGTGCTTTGCATGTTGCAGGTAAGCTGAACCTTATTTAGTGTGCTGAGTTTTTTCCCTTAAAAATCATTTTGCATTTGTGGAAATAAGGCTAATATCCAGAAAATGAAAGCTTTAAATCATGAATACATTATGGTAAAGAACACCCTGAAGCGCTTGCCTGCCCAAAATCTTACCTGTTTTTTTTTTTTCCCCAACCTATATTATTTGGTTCAAAAATGTTATTATTTTTATTTACTAACCTTGTCCTGCTTCTGGAAAGTGAGTCAGTAGCCTCTGCTTTTACTGATGGAGGGTCTTAGGGTGTCGTGGCATTTGACTCTGGCCCATGCTCCTTCTGTAGTCTTTTCACAATGGCTGAACTTTTAAGAAGTTCTCAACCTGCAGCTTAAGCTTCCAGAGAGGAGAACAAAGAAAGTTGTTTTACTGGTAGTTTTAATTGTGCGTAAAACAGGGATTGTAAAAATTACAGTGAAACAGAGGCACCACATTCATGATTTCAGGCTACAGCCCATACCCATTCATACGTTTTATACTGTAAGAAAACTCAGAAGAGAAAAAAAAAATAAACCAAAGAGAAAAAAGACATATGAAATGAAGGAGAGATGGCACTCAGAATTCAGTATGTCTGACAGAAGAAATACCCCCCAGAGCCAGAAAATTGTCATCGGGTAGCAGTGATATCAGTCTCGAACTCCTTCCAGCTTTGGATCACGAGGCCCATCAGCAGAGCTCCCTGTACACGGCACCCCTTCACAGTCACTCGTCAATCAAGCAACTCTGAAAATAAAGACCACATGTCATCAAATTTGTGGAATTCTTCCCTTCCTGTTTATGCTACTCTTGCAAGAACTGCCAGATCACTTATGTTGCTGCACCAGCTTTCTATCCTTGGAGAGGCAGCTGATTTTCTTTTCCTAGTGTCAGAGCATACAAGTCCTTTGATTCTGGTGTGAAACTCAAATGTTGTTATTTTAAGACAATTTTGCACTGCATGGGACACCAGAGACCTTTTTAGCAATACAAAGGTAATAGCTTTGAAAGTTTACTTACTCACCCCTATAAAGTTCCTTCTACCACTTGGGGTGGGGAGGGTTAGAAGCATGGATCCAAAATACCATATTTGCCTATGAGAAAGCCTTCTAGAGGGCACTATGTCGGCCCTGTAAGTTGTTGCGTGAATGCCCTAGGAGCAAAGTGTATGAATAACTGCAGTCAGGACTCAAAGGCTGTATCTGCACTGCTATGTAAAGTGGGCTAGGGACTGTTCTCTGATCCTGGGTCCAACAGGCATGGCTGAGGTTGTGTTCACACGTAACCCTTCCTCCTCCATCAGAGTGGCCAGCTGCATCCAACATGCCTGTTGGCCTGCATTAGCTTCTAAGGTGTTCCTAGATAATGATGCAATTTGGCCTGGGCCAAAGCTGTGCTAGAAACTGTGCTAACACTTTCATGGGGGCTGATTGCTTGCCAGTGCTCAGGCTTGTGCCCACACCCCCGGGTGGTTTACTTCGATAGGTGTAGCCAGAGGTTCCCATACCCATGTAATACTGGAATAATAGATATAGGACAAAACAGCCCTATTTCAGTGAATTGTCATCTGTATGTAGCTCATGTCTATTTAGACTCAACCTACGTGTTCAGAGGAGCCATATGAAATAGAGATCACTGCTTGTAGTAACCGGCACTCTTTAACAGAGCTGCAAGACAAGAAAAAGGTTGAAATTTATATTAAAAACATTCAAAAAATAGCAGTACTTCTGTTGGCAGTTTTCCCAGTACACCATATGTCGACCTCTTCTGGTCAATGTAAAAGCCACAATCAACAGTTACGGGATTAGTGTTTCACCTCAGATGTATCACCCCATGCTTTGCATTCTCACTGATGCCACCCTGCCATCCTTTCCAAGTGACTTCAGGCTCCCTTCATGTGACATTTTTGCTCAAGGCTGTTTGCAATGTGTTTTCGCAGAGAAGCGAACACAGGCTCACAAAGCATAGCTTGCATGTTCCCCCAGACCAGGATTTTGTTCATTCCTATGTGTGCCTGGGCCTGGACCCTGTTCCTCCTGTGTTGCTTGTCCAACCTTGCAATGTTCTTTGCACTGCTTCTTTGTTCATTTCCAGGTTTCTTCCCAGTTTGATTATTAGAGGAACAGCCCCTTCTCCTTCCGTACCTGTCTGTGTTTTCACTCTCTTATCCCCACAAGTTGCATTTCTGAGGGTTCTTCACCCTCCTGGCTCATGAGGACAACCTGAAGCCTGCTCTTAGCTGGTCTTTGCTCCATACACTGAAGATGGAGGCTCTGTATATTTTTAACGTTCTCCCATAACATTAATTCTTTATATCCAGTATGAATTATTGGCAGATTAACAGCAATCTGGAAAAGCAGATGGTGCTTTCCAGACCTCCCTCCTCCTTCCCTGTCATGGTTGAAAGGAAGCTAACATTAATACAGCCCCAGCCTTCAGTTAGAGCACAGGCCTACTCAGTGTGTCAGGCTGCCAGATCTTTACATACAGCTTTACTCATACACATATTTCCTATATCTTCTGGATATAGAGAGAAACCTTCAGTATATATCAGTATTTCTATACTATACCAATATTTCTAGCTATAGTTACAGATGCAAATATAAACCCACTATATAACTACATCCATGTATAGTCACATAAATACATGTCAGTGGCTCTACATTTGTATTCCTAAATATACAGATGTGTGTTCACAGAAATGTGCGTCTGTGTATGTGCATATGTGATACATCAAAGGTATTTATCTGTACTTCCTAAGTCCGCTGGGCATCAATATTGACATTCTTCTCTGTGGAAACTTTGAAATTTAGGTCTGATTGAAAATTGTTAGCATGGCTTGGAATGGCAAACATCTGCCAACTACTAATTAATCACAGACGTCTCCCCTGTCTAGAAACAGACCCTTGTATCACTTTCTATACACAATTGCAGTGTCCTGCCTTTATGCTTGCATCATATTTGGCACCTTTTCAGCCTGCCTCTGCTGGGACAACTTTCCTCAAAAGATTTCACGTCAAGAAAATTCATCATGCTAGTTGTACGTATGCCTTTTCCTGTGCTGGCACTATTATTTGGCACCATTTATACTCCTCACAAGGGATAAGAACTAGTTTGGATGTGCACCAATACACCTTAAGCTCTTCTCCCGGGATTCTTCCAGGAAAATACTCATTTTTTAACAATTCTTTCATTCCATAGGAGGTGAAGTTAGTATGAAATTCACTGAATACAGCAGAAAAGGGTAGCAAGTAATATATGCACATTTATGTACATACTGACACAGAGGTTTCGATCTGACACATACAGCCTCTTTTTGGCAAATGTTCTCCGTTTTTCTTCAGTAGTTTATTTTTGACCATTTTTCCTCTCAGTCTACAATTAATCAAGTCAGTCACCAGGGGCAGTGAAATAGTTTCTAATTTATTCTTTACCGATCGTGTGCTACTGGACTGCACTGTTCTTTATGGCGTTACCTGTAAGAAGGCTTTTGATGGAACACTTTTCAAGACAGAGAAGATCCCACAGAACCAGGGGTTAATGAAGCCCTTAGTGCCCTCTTAAATTCTTCACTCACCACTTACAATAATGATGGTATCAGCTTTTTGAAAGAAGAGCATTTAGTCACTTGGTCACAGCTACCCTACATCGAATGGCAAGAGGCAATCTCTGCCAAGGTGGAGGGTTCTGATGTGGCTTGCCAGGCTTCCACAGTCCCACTTTGCGGAGAGGTCCTGTGGAGATGTAACCGGAGAAATTTCTTCTCAGCTCTGTTTCTCAGTGATTTCAGTGAAACTGGGTGTTGAACAGGCATCAGTATATATACAGAGTGTTTGGTGGCAAGCACTGCAAGGAGAGAATATCGACTGGGACATGATGGTATTTTGTGAGGTTTTGTGTTTTACTTTGGTTTGGTTTCTCTGTTCGTTTCTTTTGTGACATTTTGGATATTGGTAAAGTAACAAGCGTACTTCAGGCAAATCTTGAAAAATAACTCTGTTTTCCCCCATCCATGCCCAAGTGCCATCTCATTTAAGATCAAGCGGATTAAATATAAAGTTTACCAAGAGAATTTGGAGCCCCATGGTGGAAAGCAAAATTTATTTATTACTACTGGCTTCAAGTCTCTTTTCAGACTGTTTCATGCTCATCGTATAAACATCCCCCTGCATTTACTCAGCTATATACTTATACTCCAAAAGGAGTAGCATATGGTGTGAAAACCAGATGCCCCTGCCCACATAAAAGCTCTATACATTTGTTTGAATGTAATCAGGAAACAGTCACGATCTTCTTCCCACTCTCAGAGGAGTCAGCTGAATGCAGCCGACCCCCTGTTCAACTCCCAGAGACTGCTGGTGTTGCCTAGGCTCTTGGGGGATGGTGGGGGACAGGACATGATAATGTTTCACCAATGCTCCTCTGAATTTTCCATGCTTTGTGCATTAATTCTCTCTACTGACTAGTCTTCCTCTTCCCCTCAAAGGCTACTGGGGCTTCTCCACAGGAGCTTTCTACTTCTTACCTCTCCAGCATCTATGTCTGTATCTCCATCTTTGCATCTGCAGAGCAGCTAACAGCATCAGGGCTCCCCTTCCCAAATTGCACCCTGTATTCAGTTTTGGCCTCTTGCTTCCAGAGGCCAAGTTTGCATCCTGTCAAGAACGGCCTTTACTTGCTTATCCTTTTAAATCAGTGCTCCAGATGAGAACACATCACAAACTTTTTTTTTTTTTTTTTTAAAGTCACAACTTTTGCTTGCTTCTGTTGCATCTTTGGTTCTGACCGTTCTTTGTTTGGAAGTCAATATCTATGTCAGCCATTAATTTACTATAGACTCCCTTCAGTTGCCTTGGTCCTGCAATTTTCTGGCTTGTGCAATTGTAACGGAACACAGTGCTCTGTACACCAACACAAGGCTTTTCCTTGTGGCATAAAATCTTCGACATGCCTTGCATGAGATGATGGTTTTTTCCGGTGTGAAGCAGAGGTCTAGCTCCATGCTCTTCTAGTTACCTGCCATGCGGGGGCAGAACAGCTCCACCTAGGAAGATGCTACGAGTTACTTCACCCAGAGAGAGCCAGTGGATCTGCAGCTCATCTCTCCACAGGAGCAGATATTCCACTGAGGAAACCTGCAGGATAAACTGAGTTCACTAGAAGTCCCTTGGGTTCAGGAGAGTCTCATCAGGTTCGTGTTGTCTTTCTACACATTTGCAATACCTGATTCAGCTGCTCTTACTGTAGACCCAAAACATAGTAAGCCAGCAATCGTGAGAAATTTGATACCTTCTGCTTCACCCAAATCATCAAACAAGCCAAATTCAGCTCTGCATATGTAGTGGAGATCAGAATAAGCCAACAGTATATGTGGCTACTGTGTGCTGGAAGCATCATCGTATAGGCTCGGTCAGCTGTGAAGCCAATGGGAATTCCATACACAGAGGAACTGCATGGCATGTAGAAGGAGTCTCCAGTATACGGACCTCTGCATCTCCCATGTACAGTTCAGCTGTGAGAGGTATAGATGCATGGCTTTCTAGTAGGATCTATATTATTTTAATATTTTACTTTTTTCAAGAATTCTGGGCATGGACAGTAAGTCTTTAAAGGCACTGGGGTATTTTTAGTGATGCTATTCTGAAAGTCTTCCCTGCAGAAATTGCAAATACTATTTTAAAAAGTCTTTACAGCTCTAAGTCGTATGAGTCACTAAAAAGTGGTTTATGTCTTCTTTTTTAGATTTAAAAAGAGTTTCTTCTTTCAGTAGATTCTTACTTTGTTGTCCCAGAAAAACTGACAGGGTTGTTCCTTCAGTCAAGTGTAAGGTACTGTTAAAGGCTTTCACCTTGTTTTTCTTAGGTATATCAGATGATGCAGGTAATGAATGGACAGCACCGTGACTGATGCTTGCCTCTAAAATACCATTTAATACTGGGCTTGGATTGTTGTTTCTGTCCTGTTGGCAAAGCCACATTTATTTCATGCCAGGCAACTCTTTTTTTGTTGCATGGGACATGTCACTAAGGGCCAGAATTCAAGCAAAGAATCTTTATATTTGGGATCTTTTATAAAGTGAACATATGAGCAAAAAGGCTTATTTGA
>VXAA01002389.1:832490-856149 GCA_013399115.1 Anseranas semipalmata
TTTTTTTTTTTTTTTAACTTTCTGGAACTATAAAGGAATTTCCAACATAAAGTCACTCATCAAACTTTACGGTTGAAGTTTTTGGTTTGCAGGGAACAAGAATACCTTGAAGTTCTTTCCTCTCTATTTTCCACTGAGTATGTGCACCAGATTGTTAACATATTGACCCAATGCCTCTGAGGCATTATAAAGCCTTTTATGACAGCCTACAATTAGTATTATATGGTTTCTTTTGAAGGAGGCTTGCAACAGGTGTCTTAACTTTCTGCTCCTTCCTTCCGTCCCCTCCAGTTCAATGAAAAATATGCAGTTTAATACCATTTATAAAGATCACCCCTGTTTCCAGTTCAGATGAGTCTGTGCTACGGTAGGGGAGGAAACTACATTTATTATACAAAGCTGGGCAAGGACTGCATTTGCCTTCATTTTTGCAAAACTTCATTTTGATACAAATTCATTTTTTGCAGTTCTTTCAGCTGTTTTGGCCTTAAAACAAACAAACAAACAAAAAAAAACCAACACAACACAACCCCGCTGCCACACTCCTGTGATGAGCTCCACCAGCAGCTCTTTGCAGTGGTCCTACTGTTGAAATCTAGAACAGTGCAGAGTCATGCTGGTGGAATCTGGAGCAACCTGGATGCTTAGAGCTTTGCAGAAACCATCCCAAAGAAGATAGTAGCCTCTAGACAATTTTCTTCACTTGCTAAACAAGGATTCTGTAGAATACTTCAGATTCATTTGGCTGGGTTCTGGTATAATTCTTCATTGCTTTTTGACATTTTCATTTTGTCTGTTTGGGTTGATGACCAACTGTGATAAACTTGTGGCTGCTTAGCCGTGATAACCAGTATGTCTATGGCTGTGCGCAGCAAGGAGCAGGAGTTCTAGGGACCTGACTGCTGATGACTCTATCTGCAAGGGTATTCAGGCAATTGCTGACTGTAATAGCTGAACATTTAAGTTAGGGTAAGAATGCCTGTACCTCCTGGCCTTTACAGATTTGTGCATTGTATGAATCACAAGTGCAGGCAGCTGTTGTGGTCACAGCTCTGCAGTTAGGCTGTTCACAGCCATATGCTGAAGGTGGCTCTGGGCTTCTTAGCACTGTAAACCAAACTTGGTGATGTTACCCTCCAAACTGAGATGCTGAGATAGGATTCATGTTGTAGGAGAGGAGGAGAGAAAGGAGCTAGCTCAGAGAGAGAGGGGAGAGCCTGAGAAATGCAATTGATCACTGCTGTTAAATGGGATGAGAGTGAAGACCCCAGATGAAACCTCTGTCTCCATCCCCTCGTTGGTGTCAGCAGCTTCACTGACCTGACTGTCTGCAGCTCTGGCATATTCAGAGCAGGTATCAGGGCTGTGGGCATTTATCAGTCTCCTGCCCAAGCCAGGTGCATTCGTTGTGCTTAGGATTGGCCCTGCTGTGCATGAAGGTGGAAGGCAAGCAAGCAGAGGTGTCCCAGTCCCAGAAAATATGTGAAGGCCATTGAACCCTAACCTCCCACTTCTATCCCATTATTGCACTTTCCTGGGTAATTTCACAAGCTGTAAAGTCTCAGGCTGCAGATAAACAACATTAAGTTAGGACTACTGCTGAATATCTCTCCCCAGCTATACATCACTGTCATTTCTCTTGTGGTGTTTTGGGCACCCCCCTACAGTGAGTAGTTTGGAAGACTGACCAAGTAACAAAAGTGAACAGTTTTGGTTCACCAATAAAGCAGATTAACATGAGAGATAATGCCAGGGCTGAGATTGGGATGTACATCTGGGGTGAGACCAGGCAGGACTGTCTTGGCAGGCTCAGATCAGCACAAGTATTTGGTTTACTAACTTCTGTTCAGGCAGCTGTTTTCGGGATCTGCACCTAGCTTTGTTTTGGAGACTTTGGACACAATGTGGATTATTTCTGGTAGAGAATTTCTTGTTTCTGAATCAGACCACTGTCATTATAGAACAAATGCATTTGTAGTTATTGTCACTGAAACAAAGAGGGCTATCTGTGATGAAGAGCAATGCTATGACACTTGTCTGGATAAAAAGCAAACAAACATAACATTTCCATTCCCTTTGCCCTTTTCAAATTGACCCTGTCTCCTCTGACATTTCCTTTAAGCACCAACTTTAGAGATAATTCCAGTTTTCAAAATAAATAAAAAAGTAGGCATGTTGGCAATTCTTTGATCAGTATAATTAATACCTGGAATACAGCTGGATGCATACAAAAATCCTTGTGACTCTGATAAATACATATGCGCGTACTAGTTCTCTGAGACTATGAAAACTCTACACCCAAATTTGGAGAACACTTGATATCAAAGTCTGTAAACATTACATACACTGTCTGTACTATTACCACAGTTTTCAAATATACAGTTAATAGATGGGTTCTTTTCTTAATTATATACTGAATTGCGAGCATTGCATTCTAAAAGGAGTTCTTGTTAATGTGAAATGTGAAATGTGAAAAAAAAAGAATGTTTGACTAAGTCTGAGGGTTCCTGAGGAATGGTGTCTGCAATTGTCAGTGCTAGAAGAGCCTAAAAGCGTCACTCAGAGCCCAGAGACAAGGTGTGAAACACATTACTAAGTGCTGGGGGATTCATAGTTACTCGCAGACCACAATGTGAGTGGGCAGGCTTGTGAGCCTTTCTGAAGGGAGGCATGATGCTTTGATGTGCCCGGTAATTACATTATGAGTTCTAATTGATGTAAGCAGTAAAGAGACAGTGCCTCATGGCATGGAAAAAAAGACTGGCAGATACCTCTAGTCGTTTGCTGTGCTTCGGTAAAAGATTGTCCAAGTGAACATTTCTCCATTCAATCACATTTTCCGCTGGAAATTCCTCTTTCCTTCACATATCTTTCAACATACAAGACTCTCTGTGGGCTCATTTGAATAGTTTGCCACACAGGTACCTCAGATAAAACCACAGGCTGTAGCCTTAAAAGGGGCGGAAATACTATTTTAAAGATCTAGTCTCTCTGAGAGTCAGGCTGGCACTGTCTGTTGCTTTCCTGCTTTTGCATGTACTTGCCAAAAAGAAGCTCCACTCCTTAAATACTGGAAAAAAAAAAAAAAAAAAGAAACAAACAAACAACCAAATAAATAAAAATCACTCTCAATGTCTGAAATGCCTCAAAATGAAGTGTGCTGTGGTTGTGCTGCACTTTCAGAAGATCAAAGGTAGTTTCATTAAATCCTGCATGTAAGAAGGCTGGAGCAATGTTTAAGCACTGAGGTGTGTCATAGGTCTAGTTACTCTCTCCGTCTCTGCATAACAGTACCAGCTCTGTGTGAGTAATTGGGGCAGGAGCTGGTGTCTAAAATCCCCTTTCAGACCCCTGTTTAGCAGCATCACATAGGTGAGGAATCAGTGACAGCGTGGGAAACATGACTCACCTTGGTAGCGATCGTAAAGATTAGACTAGAGAATAAACCACCTCCTAGCTAGAGTGCTGGATGGCGGCAGTGGGATCTATATGTCACTTGGCTCTGTCATTTGCCAGCTCAATAAATCGCCTTTTGGGGCCCCTGGTTCCCCACCTGGGACAGCACTGTTCATCTAGGCAAAAGCAATGAAGAAGAGCTCTACACAGAAGCCACACATTACCAGAATTGCGTCCTTGATTATTATTCCTCATGATGAAGATTAACAGAAACTGAGGTGAAGAGATACTGCTTTTAGGCAACATAGGGAGGGATGAGAGCTTGAGACAGACAGATGGGAGTCAGCCGTGTGGGTGACAGTGAATTCAACCACCAGGCTTGCTTTAATGTTGCTCCTTGAAGAACTGTGTTTTAACAGACATTTTACAGCGGGGATACCAGTTGCAACTTGGCATAAAATCTGAACTGTGCCGCGCTTATCATTGAAACTTGTCAGAAGTGAATTAAAATCTTAAGTATCATTTCACTGCTTACTGGGTCTGAGAAACGCCCTTCATAAACGCGATGACCTGGGATGTGGTGGTTCAGCTGCATGGGAGTGATTTCTTCCTCACCACCTGAACCCGGTGCAGCAGCTAGCTGGACAAGCAGACGCGGCTGCAGGCGTGAGCAGGCAGCAGTAGATACGAGATGCGAGCCAGGAGCCGCACACACCAGCTTGTACTTCAGGCAGTTTGTCCCGAGAGGCTCCTTCTGGCCACGGTGGGTTGTCACTGGCTTAATGGGAGCTCCGTCCAAAGCTGGCAAAGGCACTGTTGGCACGGCACTCCAGAGGCCAGGGAGCGTGGCCCACCAGCTGTCCCCATGTGGTTGCATGTCATGTGAAGACACCCACAACGGCTTTAGGTTGTGATACAATCTGCCTGATTTTTATACAGTTCAGGGACATCAGGTAAAGGCAGCCACCCAAGGCCTGTAATATAGCAAAAAAGAGACTCCTCTGCTATGTTTTGGGAAGCAGTGAAAGGGCTCGGAAGCGCTGAGGAGAAACGTTTCGAGTGAAAGGTGGAAGCGAGAATGGGAGGATGGGTTCAAGAAGATCTGTCTCTTCATGAACCCTGCAGGCCTTCCAGAAGGCATGCTGATGGGCTGCAGCCTTTTAAAGCTTTAGAAGCACGCCTGGCATGTGGCTTTCAGACACGGGATAGGGAGAATTCAGTATGCAGCATCTGCTTTTACGCTTCAGAGACTACCGTGCTGCTAATTCCTTTGAATATTCTCTAGGGGGCATTAATTGCTATTCATCGATAACTACTATGTTATTCTGTTAGAAGATTAACACAGAAACTTCAGTGTCTTCATCCGGTTTTGTTCTCTCAAGTCTCATAGAAAGGATTGTAGAATGTAATCAGTATAAGTAAAGGATTTTTAAAAATTCATTTTTAACTTCAGTGCAACAGTGGCATAATTATTGTGCATAATTTTGCAATGAATTTTCAAGTAAAAGTAGTATAATTACAGTCTACCCACTCTTCTTGATCACCTACAGGTTTATCTCCCATTCATTTGAAAAGATTCAAAATTAACTTCTTCCTCTTCCTCATAATGGTAACTGACCATAACTACATCACAGAGCTTTGCTTACATGCGTAAATGATGCTAAATCATTTTGAGTGGTTTAAAGTGCATTCATTTTTTCTGAGTTTGATGAATTGCAAATTATGAGTGCTGGGAGCCTGTTACTCCTCTTTTCCTGCCCCTTCAGCCCCAACACTTACCCCTGTTTTATTATGTTACACTTTTTAAAAGATGATTGTTACTGTAATGCTGGTTAGGGTACGGATGCAAGTGTGTAAAATACAATTGTAGAAGGAAAGCTCAGCCCTAATGAGCTAAAATAGTAGTTAAGAGGATGATAGGAAGAGGTTATGCAGGAAAAGAGAGAAGAGTGAAAACTAAGCAGTAATGTGGAACAGTCTTACACAAACTGCATGATACGAAGACTTCTGGTGGGAGGTCTTCTAAAACATATATAAAGTATAATATCCTGATTGGAGTGCTCGCATCACTGAGCACAGGCTGTTAAGGGAGGATCCGCACAGGGTCTGTGCTCTCTGTAAAGGTGCTCCTTGACATTGCAGAGCTCTAGTAGAAAACCAAGGATGGGTCGGCCAGTGGTCAAGATCTGAGGGTAGCGTGACACAGAAGATGCTGTGTTGGGGTGTGTTACAGGCCCCCTGATCAAGAAGATGTAGAGGATGAGGCTTTCTACAGACAATTACAGACATCTCCTGATTGCAAGTGTTTGTCTTCATGGGAGATTTCAGCTATCCAGATAGTTATTTCTGGGCCTGCGCCGCCTAAGCAATCCAAGAATTTCCTAGACTATGTTGGTGACAATTTTATAATGCAAATGGTAAAGGGGCTGTCCTTGACCTGCTGCTCACAAAGTAGATAGAATTGATGGAAAGTATGGCAGAAATGGTAACTTGGGCTACAGTGACCATGGGATGATTGAGTTCAAGATACAGAGGAAGGCTGGGAAGAGAAGCAGCAGAATTAGGACTCTGAACCTCAGGGAGCAGACTTTGACCTAGGGAATTTGTACTCAGAATTCCTGGGGAAGCTGCCAAAGAGGAAAGGGGCACAGGAGGGCAGGCTGATTTAAAAAAAAAAATAAAAAAAAATCTGAGCGACAACAAGCAAAAGAAAGCCATACTGAGAGGTCAGGAACAATCCATATCATGGTACAGGAAGGATGTTCAGCAGAACGCTCGTGTGACTAAGCAGGGAGCTGCATGGTAAACCAATAATGCAACCAAACAGCATACAAGAATTGAAAAGGTGAATGTGCAACAAAGGAAGAGTATAAAGAGATTTTTGAGCACTTCTTAACAAAAATGACGAACATCAAAGCCCAGTTGGAACTCAGATGAGTAGAGTGTATTATAACGAACAGATTCTACAGGTACACTAATTACAAAAAAAGTTCAAAGAGAGTGTGGGCCCGTCAATGAATGGGGGAAAACAAGATAGTGGCTCGAACAATACAAAACAGCATCTCCAATGTCTTTTTTTTTTTTTGCATCAGTTTTCACAGATAAAGCCTACTCCTAGCTCTGTACATACCATCACAATTTGTTGTGGACGATAGCCTACAGGGAAGGAGCGATAAGTCAGGGACTACTACCACTGGATGTACTTAGATCCATAGGGCTTGATGAGATTCATCTGATGGTACTGAAGAAGGTACGTGATGTGACTGTGAGACTTCCGTCTATCATCAGTGAAAAATCAGGGTGATCTGTGGATATTCATGAAGACTGGAAAAAGGCTAGAGGCTAAAAGGCCTATCTTTCATAAAGGCAAAAAAGGAAGATCCTAATATGCCTGTTAATGTCACCTCAGTTGCTGAAAAAGAACATCTTGAAATTCATTTTCAAACATAGCAAAGATAAGAAGGCAGTGGCCTGTATGAAGAGGCAGATGGCACCGTTAGCAAATTTGCAGACAGTGTTAAGTGGGGGGGAGTGATTGACACAGAGAATAGCAGAGCTTTAGTCCAGAGGAATCTGCAGGAAGTTGAAGATTGGACCAACAGAAATTTCATCAGATTAAACAAGAAGAAATGCAAGGTTCTGCACTTGGGGCAGAAAAAAACCAGCGTTGGTACAAAGTGGTAACTGACAGAGCAGCAGCATGCCTGGAGAGGACCTCAGGGTTATGGTGGACTGTCTGAATAACGCGTAGTTGAGCCAAAAGTCATTGTTAAAGTAAACCACGCAGTGGGCTAGAAAAAGGATGGCCAGCAGCTCAATTAAAATTGATGTTCTCATCCACCTTTACTTGGCAATGGTGAGGCTGTACCTAGAATAATGCACCGTGTACTGACCTTCCTTCCTGTCCCCAGTTCAAAGGAGGCTGTAAAGAAACTGGAGGGGGCTGCCAAGAGAGCGAAGGACCAACAGCACAAGCAGAGGTTGAGGGAGCTGGGCTGCTTTCATCTGGTGAAGAGGAGGCTATAGGGTGATCTTAGCAGCGACTGGAAGAGGAATAACAAAGACAATGGAGCCAAACTCTTCTTGTAGTAGCAGACAATATGTCAAAGCAACAGCTATGAACTGCAGTTGGGAGGTTTGGGTTGGACAGTTGGGAAAACGCATGGAGGGGGGTAGCGCAGCCCTGGAACATGTGCAAGAGAGGCTGTGCAATCTCCATTCTGGGAAATTTTCAAGAGTTGGTTAGACAAACCCACAGCTTACCTGTATCAAGCAGAAGGATGGACTAAATGACCTCCACAGGTCCCTTTCAAGCAACATTTCTGTGATTCTGTGATAAATGTTGTCTGTAAATAGTAGCAGATATCTCTGTAATTGCACAGATGCAAAAACAATATGATCAAGATGAGGCAGGCTTCTGGGTCAGGGCAAAAGCAAAGATCTCTAGGATTTTTTTTAATAATGTTGCATTTTTCTTTTACATCTGTCCTGACCAAAGAGCGGTTGTGTTTTTCCGCTTCTGGGCAATGTTTCCTGAAACATTGTTCTTCCCGTTCCTGATGGCCACTGAGCAAAGAACTCTTTCTGCTTTCCATTCTATTTTCCATTATTAGTCTATGTGTCTCGTCTGTCTACAGGTTCCTCTCACACTTCTTTGGGAGTCTGAAGTCACTTCTGCTGAACTTTTCCTTGTTATGCACTCGTAAAATCATTTGGTGCCCGAGTCATGACTCCTGAACCTTTCTCTTGATTTTCACTCTTGTGCATCTCTATTGGGTTTTGTTAGGTTTTGTTGGTGCTGTTACTGGTTTTAAAAAGCTTTCTTCTAGATCATACAACTGCAATGAGCATAGCTTGTATAAAAGTTTAATTTTTGGTCTTCTCATTTACTCTGCTTCAGTTTCCTCTGTATTGGGGGTTACAGTTCCCATTATTCCACCAACAAATAAAAAATAAAAGAGCAAGCCAAGCCAGATGCAGGCTAAATCAAAGAAGTCAGTAGTAATGCTGTAGTACACTCGTCAGCCCAGAAAAAGCATTAGATAACATATAACACCTGCAGATGCTTGGGGGATTTTGTGAGGTGGCAGAGACTGAAGAGTAACTAATGGACATGGCAGCCTTCTTTAAGAGTCCCTGGATTTTTAAGCAGAAACCAACTTGCTGCAGCCAACGTCGTTCCTCTGAGCTCTCAGTAGAGAGCAGGCGTAGTGAAGACACCAGAAGTCTCCATTTTTTGAGGGCTGTGAGAGAGGAGGAGCATGGAGATAGGTGCAGAATAGCCTATCAAACTCACTGAGACTTTATAAGTATTCCCTCCACATTTCAGCCTAAACCTGAGACAGTTCAATGCTATTGCTGAAACTGGGCTGTGGCCTCCTTACTCTCCAGACAGTGCCTTTTGCAAGGGAGTATGTGTGGGACTTTCTCAGGCTTTCCTGTTGCGTCTGTTCTGTCTTGTATTAATAGTCACCGAACCACAGAAAGGCTGATGAGGCTTCCTTCATATTCTTGTTGTGAATCAGGCAGAGCTGGGACTTGCGCCTGGTTCTTTCACATGCCACATGAATTTCCCTCACAAGCAAATTACTGGCTATCCTGGGGTTCCTCTTTCTCTAGTTTTGAACAAAATTTGTGGTTCTCCTTGTTCATACTGCCTTATTTCCCCCACAAGTTTGTATTCGACTGACTAGCATTTTCTGACAATAGCAAAAATATTCGGCAGATAATTGCCCATCAACCTCTGAAGTCAACAAAGAAACTGCAATGTAGGGCACCCCCTCCAAGAGATTCAAAGATTTGTGCATTTCAGCTGTTAATTCCACAGTAACTTCTTGAGATGCAGTGATTGCTTATATGTATTTTAGAGTTTACTGGATTTTGCCTTTAACTAGGACTTTATAAGTACATAGTTATGTAGCCACACAGCCAGGAATCCTACCAGCTTCATTGGGCTAGTCTACAAAAGGAAAAAAAAAAAATAGAGGAGACCCCAGACAGCTGATGAGCAACAGGATTCAACAGGGTGAAGCAAGGAAAGAAATGGAGGGGTTGTGTGGGTGTGTGGGTGTGAGAGAGAAGGGGAAGATGTTGATGCAATGGTGAAGTGGACATAACATTGGAAAGCAAGTTTTTGCTTCTTGCCTGTCTTTCCACCTGTCCCACTTTCCCCAGTGGATCTTTGTTAATAAACAACACTTCTGTTTAATTCAGCTTCCAAAAGTTGTGTACAGTTTTCTGGGACTGACTTAGGATTATGGATCATATTACCTGGATTTTTCTGTTATATTTGGTGGTTGCCATTCCTTTGTGTCATTGCTACATTATCTTCCTTGTTTTTTCTTTTGTTATGTGCTATTTCATATTTGAATGCCTACTCTTTTGTGAGGTGCCAACTGATTCTGTCCTTTCTGATCTTTTTATGTTCAAGTACTTCTCCAATTTCACCTCCTTCTGATTGGGTGTTGGCTGGATTATTGCTCTCATGAATTTGTTTCTGTTAATGACTTGAGATTTTACTACCACATTCAGCTTTTTCAGCTGCACATTTTGGTTTTACTTTGATACTACTGCCCCACTTTCCATTACTGTCCCTAAACAGTATGACCCTGTAGTCATTTCCAACATTCAGCTACAGTACACAAAGTGCTGTCATTGAAACCCAAAGCAACTGTGTTGTATTCAGAGGAAAAAGAGCTGGCCACCAAGTTTCTGTGCATTTGTCCTCGTAGTGGTCTAAGTGGTGGAAGGAGAAGAGGCTGTTAGACAGCAGCCACACAGCAGAAGCCCCCTTCACTGTGTGAGATGGAGCCCGAGCATGACAGTAAGTTCTTACCTATTCAAGCAGTCTCTCACTGCCTCCAGAAGCAAGCAGCAGGACAGATTTTTAATTGTGTTTGGCTGCTCCTTTGAGGTTGCAGGTGCGCTGTCAATGGGTTTTACACACTACAGATTGGAAATCTCTGGTTTAGAAGAGCTGCAGAGGAGTACTGTAAACTTTGAACTGAGGTTGCATAAGGAGCTATTCTTGGTTCAGCACCGCTCAATACCTTTATCAACAATTTGGAAGGAAATGTGTAATCATCACATAGGTGCAGATGATATAAATTGGACAGGCAGCAAATCTCCATGTGATTGAGTAACTGAATGCCAACATTTAAGACCTTTAGGCACTGAGTTCACTCTGGTTTGCTCAAAAGAAAGGGATTGTTCAAACCCTTCTCATACCACTTCTTTAAGTGTAAATGGTGAAATACGTAGCTTGGCATTTTCCCCCCAACTGTTCTGTTCCACTGGAGATGACTGCTTCTGTATAATGCTATTTTGTGAAGGAAAGGTTTGGGTTCATTTTGTGAGATCTAACAGGTTGTAGGTAACAGATGCCCACTCTCTGCAGGTGCCAGAGGGCACTGGTGTGCCACCAATACAGGTGGGGTATGGACCCTCCCTCACCTTCCATACTTTGGGAAGGCTAGTATTGCTTGTGATTTATCAACACACACACACACACAAATTCTCATGGAGTCAGTGCTGCAACACTACACAGCTGAGCAGAAAAGCAGGATGCTGTTCACACTCTCTTCTCTCCCCTACATATTAACACACATAGCCAAGTGGGGTTTTAGTTCATTTTTTCCTGGCAATTAATAATACCCTCTAGTTCCGGTAACAGCTCACGTATGGCAAATGTGATTGTGGCTATTTCTAGATAACTAAATTAATATCAAATGCTAATGTATGGATGGAAAAATGTGGAAGCAAAGAAGTTTTGATCCAGTAGTATAGATATAGACCATGTAGCAATTACTTATCGTGTGTATCAAGCACTTTAGGACATTTTCTAAGATTAAATCTTTCAGAAGGTTCACTGCTATTTGCTGTCAAGTTTTGTTTGCACAAGCAGAGATTGCTGGTGGCACAATGCTTTTATCTTACCAGGGAAATATTTGGGTAAGCTCTGCACTGAATTCTTGCATTTTCTTACACACGCTTACACCTGAGGATTTCTATAGTTTGGTGGGCAATTTCAGCTAAAAATGAGGTTTTTAAAGGAGTCTTCTCTGGCAAACAGAAAAACAGTGTTTTGCTTTGAAGGAGGATTATAACCTAAACAAAGGGATGGGAATTTAAAGCCTTGTGAAGACAGAGGAGATAAGTATAATGAAGACAGAGGACCTTCCTCTTCCTTTTCCCCTTCTCCTTCCCCTTCCCTCCTTGTAATCAGGCAGGCATTGTCTAATAAGATGGGGAAAACATTTCTGCTCCTGTATTGCTACTCCCATCCGTTTGCCTGTTTTCTCTGATTGCAGCATCCAATCTGACATTCAGAGTTACATTCTAAGGAAAAAGATTAATACCTCTTTACCTCAGGTTGCCTGTGTCTTTGTTAGAATCTGCCTTCATAGCTAAAGAGAAGTAATGTGCATCTACATTGGGCACAAGTTTGAGTTTTGCATAAAGTTAGTTTAAAAACTTGGGTTACCTCTAACCTCATCACCATCTCTTTCCAAATGGCAGGATGCCCAGCAAATCTTTACTCTCTAAAGTTCGGCCTCTCTTTTGTTTTATTTTTGCACTGCTTAGGCTCTGATAAAATCCCAGGTTCCACTAAGATAATAATGCCATTTTTTTGTCGAGAAAAATCAAACAATAAAGCCAGATCCAACCTTAAAGAAGCCAATGGATTTGAGTGAGCTTTATGTCTTTCCTGAATAATCACCACACACCTGAATGTATATTAAAAAAAAAAAAAAAATCATTTTGGACATGCTTCAGAAGCACTCTGGTGTATATATGCTGAAGTTGGCATTGAATCTCTAGCTTCTTTTCAAGATGATTTGTGCAACATCAAAATATTAATATGTTTGTGTGAGTAATTCTGACAATTATTACAAGCCCACCTTTTGTTGAACTGTGCAGTCACTTTTGTGAATCAAATGTAAAATTTGGTCTGAGTCAGTAGATTCTGCCAAACATTGTATTAGTTGTAACTGCTTCCCATTTTATAATATTCAGAAACTGTAAAACTAATGAGACACACACACACCACGTTACTCAGGACCGCTCACAAAGTCCACTATTACTGCATAGGCTGAGCAACCAGCTCATTGTTCGACTACCTGGGGTTGCACCAAACTTTTCTCTTTAGCAGAAGGTATGGTAGGCACGACACTGAGGAAGCGTAAAGAAACAAATGAACCCTGAGAGAGTAGCAAACAAAAATAGTTCCTTTCCGCAACATTTTCCTTGGTTCCCTCACTCTTACTTCTCTGCCTACACACACGTACACACACACCTGTATGCACTGCTCTTGGTGTCCAGTGGTTTGCTGCCGAGCTTACTCCAAGACAAGCATCTGGCATTTGCTGTGCTCTGCAGATGGGTCGTGAGTGACACACACACACAGTGCAGCTGCCTGTATCTGGCACTCAGGTGATTAGCTGTTTGCTAATCAACCAGCAGCTCCATTAGGTGAGTCGGAGGTTAGGAGAGGGTGATTAAACATACAGAACGAGAGGCTGTTATGTATTTGTGGGTGAAATGCTGGATGATAATTACAAGAGATGTAAGGATTGTTATTGTAACCAGGGCTGTAACAAAAATTAAATCTATCTATTCAAACTCCTTGTCACTGAATATACAATGGCAGTTTCCTAAAGCAGAACAAAAATAAAACAAAACAAGACCACTCTGTTTTGCAGCAAGAATAAAGAGATATCTCCATGTATGCATTAAAAAACTGTGGTCACCTGCAAAAAATGATCAAATTTCAAACTAAATCAAATATGCAGTTTCTCACAACTGCTTGCAAAGGACGTCAATAGTTATGTGTGAAAAGAGAAGGAGTGAAATCTGATAGCTTTGTGCTGCTCGGTTCAATTAGTTTAGCTGGCTGACCAAAATTGCAGGTGTTAATTCTGCAGGTGCCAGTTGGGTCTAATCAATCTGCAGGTTTTATCTGCAGCTCAGCTGGCCGAGCGACAGGCTTAATACCTAGCAGAGTGGGATGGTCACCTGCTATGATGTGATTTGTTGCTGTATTTTATGAAACTTGTAATAAGATATAACTCAATATAATTTCTAACTTATTGTGTAATTTATAGGAGTGTTTAACCTATATAGAATGAAGAAAAAATCACTGAATGATTTTAAAATGTCATCATTTTCTCATTAAAATGCACAGGGTGACATCCTGAGGTCACTGTTTTTGACCTCTGCAGTAATGGAATAATGTTATTAATTTTGAGTACAATGCTCTTGTGCGGAGGGCTGGAGTGCATAACATCGGAGAGCGGGCTGAGGGAACTGGGTATAGTCAGGCCAGAGGAGAAGAGGATCAGGGGAGATCTAATTGCTGTCCTCAACTGTCTAGGGGAGGGCTGTAGAGAAGGCAGAGCCAGGCTCCTCTCAAAATTGCTTAGCAAAAAGACAAGAGGCAATGGTCACAAGATGCAGCAGGGAGGTTCTCACGGGGTAGTAGGAAGGAAGTTCTTTACCAGGAGACAAATGCTGGAACGGTTTTCTGCAAAATGTTGCAGTGTCTCAGCCTACTGACACATTGAAAACTTGGAAGGTAACTTGATCTGCCTTGAAGCTAGCCCTGCCTGGAGTTGAAGTGGAGACCTCCAGAGACCCCTTGCAGCTGAAATCTTTCTGATGGTCTTTGTTCCTGTTTGAAGTTGGACCTCGCTGCCTGCCGTGCTCTCTGCTCCATTCTTTCAGCAGAAGACAGAGCTGAAGTTCTCATCTTGGGATCCTGAAAGAAATCGGAAAGGACAGCAGAAAACACTTGCTTTGAAAAAGAAGCTTTTGAAAAGTGAGTGTGGCTTTGTTAATTTACTGTTTCTAATTGAAAGCTTACAGAGAATATGGTTTTGCTTTCTAGTGGTTAGCCAGCTGACTCGTGCACCATCACTTGTAAGGACCACACAGGACAAACTCTGCGCTGAGTTATGCTCAGGACACCTCACAGGCTTCATCATATCTGCCTGTGCAACAGGGGCTGTGAACAAATAACTGGCTCAAAACCACCACTTGGTTTAAGTTAACTAATTCCAGAGATTTTGCTAAATAAACAGTCCTTCTCCCTTGAGTGTTTGTAAAAGCAAGAAGGCCTCTCAGAACCAGAGGGAAGCAGAGGTTAGCATCCTGCCCGCTGCCCCCTCCATCTCCTTACTGAATCCTGCCTTCAGCCAGGAACTGGCGTGCCTTTGAGGCAGGGGAGCGCTGGGACCCGGAGGGGGTTTCATTGGCCACCAAGTAGGCACGACTTGAGGGACAGAGGGGTAGTTGTGGATGTGTGTCTGGGGGAGCTCTGTGAGAGCTCTGCGGCGGTGTTAATCCTGGCAAGATGGAAGAGTGGAATGTGGTCATATTAGATGTGGTCTTAGACAGAGAATGACATTTTGTCTACTCCATCAAGATCATTTTCGTCACACATGTCAGCACCAGGTGAACTTTTGATGCTGGTTCCCCAGCATATCCACTGTCTGCTGTATTTTCTGTGCTTCTGCAGGTATTCTGCGTGTGCAAAACGATGGTGTGTTGGTCACTTTAACTGACCCTGCCTTTTGCGAGAGCATGCATAAAGTGCAGGCGTTCCTGGACCCCCACACAGCTTTTCTGGACCTGAAGCTGCTGGTGTCTGAGGGTGACATTGTGCACAGAAAGTTTCCTGCAAGCTTGCCTGTCACAGCACTGCTCATGTAATAAGCCATCTCCCAGTTCTTCCTAGGTACTTTCAAAATTAGTATGTTAGGTATAGACAGGGGGATTCGCAGGACTTTAAAAAGACAGAAAAGGGACTGCATGGTTGTGTATTCATTTTATAGGCCTGGGTCAGACCTTGCTCTCCAGCTTCCTTTACTGTTCTCATAAAGGGGAAGACAAACCAGCTCCTATGGTTACTCTCTGTAACTCCCAGCCCAAATTGCCCTGTCCTAGGAAACTTGTTTGGGCTGCTGTCTTAGGGTCAGAAACTGCTGTGTTTCACTGACTTAAAATGCTTGCCTCTAAAGGAGAGGGAATAAGATAGTCCTGGGAGGTGTCCTGGACCTCTGGAAGAAATTGGGGGATTGTGTTCCTTCTGCCCAAACTGGTTTTGTTCATCCGGCCTGGGCCTGGGTGATCACAGTATTTAGCGCAGGCACATTTCCTGGGATATCTTTGCAAACCTGCCCTGAATAATCTGAAAAGCCAGCTGCCTGTGAGAATGCAGGAGCTCATGTATTCAAAACACCTGCTGTGTAAGACCTCTCTTATTTCTCCCCAAGCCTGCATGCTCCTTTCAGTAAAAGAGCATTTTGTCCGGTGGTGGCAAAGAGATGATGGAATGAGTTCCCCCTGCCCCAACCCCGACATGCCTGCGTGTGATCAGCTAGATCTGCTTTCAGGTGGTCTTAGATAGCAGTCAGTAAGGCAGGGCCCCTTTGTAGGGCCTCATGAAGGGGTTATGGGGTGACATTGGTGCTTGAGGATGAGATGATTAAAGGGCCTTGATGATGGACACCTTCCCTCCTGGAGGGGTCTGGAGATCAACGTCGCACCAGAGAGCACAGAGCTGGCCTCCACCTGAGGAGGGTTGTGTGATGCCTGAAGGCCTTCTGTGCAGACACAGATGGGTTCCTCTACTTTGGGGCACCCTGAATCAGATAGTCTTAGGAGTGACCTAGCAAGGCACTGTAGATGTGGCTAACACCTCTTCTTTCTTCTTTTGTACCAGGGTCAGGTGCACAACTCTGGAAACCTGTTCCCCAGGTAATTCTTCAACCCATTTACCACGCTTTTGCAACTTGCAAAGGGTTAAAGAGGTTTATCTGCGCAGGCAGGCTGGGTACATTTAGGAGGGGTACTAGAGGGCTCCATCCCTTCCTTCCACTCAGCTCCTGTGTAGCCATGCAGATTTACACAGTGTCCGGGAGCTCACGGCACAGCGGGTTAAGCCGGGAGCTCACAAAACGCCCCGGCTCCTCCTGGAGGCACGCGGCGTGGAGCAAAGGGCCCAGCACAAAGGACCGCTTTCCATGCCCACACCTTCATTTAATGAGCAGTAGCTTCCCCCTGCGGACAAGTCCTCGGGCTGTGGCAAGCAGCCGTCCTCTATTCTGTGTTTGTAGGGTGCCTGGCAGGGCCTCGTTTTAGGTTGGTACTTAGGCAGTATTGTAGTAAATTATAAAAGATCCTCTCTTTGATGCCTTGTGGGAGAAGGCTCTGGGCCTGATTTCCCCCTGCCTGGTTCCTTGTGTTGTGATTCGCACCAGTCACTGTAAAACGCTACCATGCTGATTTGGTAACCACTTTGCCACAGGTATAAATTACAGCCCTAGGTGCACAGCGGTGGGGGAATGAGGCCAACTATCTCTAAAGGTCAAAGGAGCATTCATCCCACCACCAAGTCTATTGTGGCTTCATTGTGACCGCATCAATCAAAGCGCTGTTGTTGTTAAAGCATTTAAAATCAATACAAAATAAAAAAAAAAAAAAGACCCGCACTTTCCTTTTCTGCTTCTTTGTTCCGTGCAGAAATATCTTGTTGTACTCCGGTCTTCTCAAACAATGTTCCTGTACATACAGGTTACAGATATAAGTGTATGTAGCCAAAAACAGAGTATAAAAGGATGGGATAATTCTCACCCAGCCTAAAATAGAAGGGAGCGGTGGTTAGAAACAATCGCCGTAATTGTGACTTCCTCAAACAGAATGGCTCTGATGTCAGATACAGGGAAAGAGGAAACAACCGTTAGCATACGTTATGGTTTAACCAAAGGTGCAATTTGTTCCAGCTTTCTGATGAAAGCTTCTCCCCTGTAGAAAGGAAACATGAGTGGAGCAAGCAGAATACTGTCAGAGATACCCAGCCGTACAGAAGTGAGCGAGGAGCAGGTTTGATCACCCTCAGCTGCCCAGCACGGACTGTAAGAGCACACGCTTGTTTTCAATTCTCTCCTAACATGCCTCCGCTTTGATCTGGAGAAAGCCCCATAGAAACAGAAACTTCTACTCGACAAGGTTAAGTTACAGTTCCTAAAACAAACAAAAAAAAGTCTGAAATAAAGTAAAAGCCAAGATTATACTATGTTTGACAACCGTATCAGGACTTTCATTTGCATTTAGATTAAAGCATTGAGTTTCCTTTGGTCAATTTGTTGCTAAATTTGAATGACTTACAATATCTGTTTTCTGGGTATGCTGTATTTACCTGAGAAAGCAGATCATGAATCAGTGTCACACTAAAATATGCCTTTTAAGTTGAGGTAGTGGTTAACTGGGAACTTATGAAATTCTTTTGAATTCTCCATTTGATGCTGCACATCCAGCACATGCACATCTCCAGTGTTTCTGTTGTGTTTCATTTTGTTGTCAATTAGCGATGATCTAACTTGGAAGTTGGCCCCACCTGAGCCAGAAGCTGGACTGGATGGCCTCCGGAGGTGCCTCCCAAGTGCGGTCATTCTGTGATCCTTTGCCCTCGCTGGCTGCAACTGGAAGACCGGTCTGTGGTGAACCTCGCTGTCACTGCTCTTGTGACCCATGCTCAGCTGATCCTGATGCCTGGTACCCACTCAGTAATACAAAGGAAAGTGAGAAACATGAGGCTTCCTCTCTGCCAGCCCTAAAGGGACTGCCTTTATAGAAAAGTGCAGAAAATGATGATTCTCCTGAAGCATTTATAAGCCATGTGACTGAATGTATGTATTTTACAGAGTGGTTATCTTGGAAGTTCTGCAGAAAGGAGATCTTTCTGTATCAAAAAAAATTACTGGCTTTTTACAAATCTCTGTATGATCACATTGATCTTCCTATTGTTTTCCTTAAGTCTTGTAAAAGTACATTTGCTGGGCCTTCGTGACCTGCCAAACAACCGTGGTCATTCTGCCATGCCCGAATTGGAGGAAACGAAACATGGCTTCAGTTTCTCGTGGTCCTTTTTGACACATTTGCATGGCATCAGCTCAAATTCCCTTCTCTGCAGCAATATGAGTGTATAAATTATGCTCAATGGAAAGGGGGACAGTGACATTTTCCCATTCACATCCTGTGAATGATACAAAAAGGGGTTAAACAAAAAATATTCAGTAGGAAATGGCAGAGGGAAGAAAACTGGATTAGTGGTTTGGGAAGCATTTCTGTTTTCCTTCTTCCTTCCTGTCCTGCAAGGAACTTTGGCAACAGTCCTGTCCTCTTACAGGTCCACATGTTTAATGCAGCACCTTGTGCTGGCCATGGGACTGTCTGGTGGACAGGCTGATGTCTTGTCCATTGGAAGGGGGAGTCTGCTTTCAGCAATGCCTGAAGCACACACATTACCGTGTAATGCCAAAGAAAAGGAAATTTTCCAGCTTTTATGGGTGGGAGATGATGTGCCTTCGAGGAGCTCTAAAGCCCCCCATGGGAGGCCTGCCCTCTCCCTGGGCAGGAAGAATGAGGAGCCCAAAGCTGAAAATCGAACAATTGTGAGGAGAATGACAGAGGAGGGCTTACAGCAGAACAGCTTATTTTTCTTCATTTTTATGAGCATCTCTTTAAATTAGAAACCTAGTCAACACTTGGTACAGAAGACAGCCAAAAAATGTTGTGTCTGTCAAAAGCACTGCTGATGTTGCTCTCAGCATAGCATTTAGTCACCTGTTGCTCAGTTATACACATTTTAAATGGAGTCCTGGCTTGAATTAAGTAAGTGGGGCTGCTGGCTGTATTACAGTGAGAGTTACAGACAGAAGTCCATGCTCTTTCGATGGAAATTGAATTGAGAGATTTTCATTTAAACAGGAGCATCATTTAGCTAAGGTAAGGGCGACTCATCCCCAAATTTGGAAACCACTGTTCCATCAGGTTTGCAGTTCGCAATAATGGCTTCTCCATTCTCCTGTGAGTGCTATAAAAAAATTACCTGGATTTTTCTACAGATCTGAGGCTCTGGTTTCATAACTCAAACACAGTGCAGTGTGCTATCATATGATGTTGTAATTATCAAAAAATCGTGCAGAAGGCTGAGAGAAATGTGCTGAGTGAACTGGGACATTTGGAGTCCGTAGGCACACGGCCTTAAGGCTGACGAGATTAATGCTTTTGGCATCACACAGAGCCAGTATTATGTTCATGCTGTGGTAGGGATTTCTTTTTCCATAGACCTCCTGATTGTAAAAGGGGATTCCAACACTCACATGCAAGCAGCAAATGTCTCCAAGTACACTGTGGCACTTGGCCAGTAACAGAAACCCCCGTTACTGTCCGCTGCAGCAGTACGCTGGTTGGAAATCGGATAGCCGTCCGAGCGCGGTGTATCACGGCAAGCAGGAGTCATGTGAGAGAGACATCAGGGAACAGTAGCTGACAGTCACATCGCTGCCAGTCAGAAAGGGATCGGTGCTTAAAAGGAAGCCCTGGATGCTTTCAGCATGACTGAACCCGCTGCTAATCTGCATATGTCTGGATTAGAAGTCACACCATCATAAAGATGCCATGATCCAGGCAGTACCCATATGTCACTCGTGTGGTGACAGTTCCTAAATATCCTGTCCCCCACAGCTCTATTCCTAAGTGTAAACAACAAGAAGGCAAAAGGCAGAGCACACAGGCTGTACAGCATCCCAGTCCTGATCCTGGAATCTTTAGCATTGCTAGGCTTTTATACTCTGCTTGTATTTGCACATCCTCTTTGTCATTTGAAAAAGCTATTATTGCATTTGCCAATAGTCTCTCATTTTAGTCCTAAAACAGCATTATTATGTGGTTTGACTGAATATATCACTCTTAATCAGATGCAGAATGGCATACCCTACCTTCTTGACAGTGTTATGGACCACGTACCGTTTGATTTAGTCTGGTGACAGGACTGTAAATCTGGACTTTGTATCAACCTCCCTGCTGGGGTGCTGCCTCCTTTTCCAGCCTGAATGCAAATGCTCCTAGAGCTGGGGGGTTGGTCTGAGCGACCAGAAGGTGAGTATCAGTGCTGATGCATATGCACACCTGATTCTGAGTGCAGCCATGAGCTTGAAGCAGAAAGGCAGACGTTTTTGGACAGATTGATGCGGATCATTTTGCCCATGTGGCTAAAGTGAATCAAAGTTCAAATCTGATCATGCCAGCTCTGTGCACAACTGATGGACAATATGTGCTGAACATCTTTTTTTCAGTGCATTGAGTGCTGAGCAAGACCTACATGACGTGACTTCCCAAAACATTTTTCACATGCCAATGATGGGTTCAGTGGTGAACTGTGATTTCCACAGCAGACTGAAATAATGAAATACACAACAACGATTTTGTTTATTTTAACTCAAGAATTAAAATAAATGAAAATCTCCTGCTGAGGACAGCTGTACCATACACATGTGAACAATTACTTCTTGAACCAGAACAGACTTTACCGAAGGTTGCAAGTCTTTTTTTACCTGCTGTTGCAGAGGTAAAAATCTTTGCTCAAGAGGTTGTTGGTGGAGTCTCCTGCATTGCATGTGGAGTGACAGGCAGAGTGGTGGCAAGCAGATCAAAGCCTGCACATGGGTAGCACTGGTAGGTCAGAGACCTCTGCAGAGCAGCTTCAGGTTTCAGACTACCTGGCAATCCTTCCCAGAAATGCTCCAGCTTACCCGAGGGGAAGGAGGGAACAAGTTGTGAAGATGCAGAGCCTTTCTCTTTCTTTCAGAAACCCAAGTACCTGAAGCACCTATTCAAATTATAGATGTTCACCAGTCGTCATTCCTGCTTCACAGTCTTGTTGGTATTAGTACTTAGATACCTTGAGGATGCTTGGCCTTCAGTGCCAGCCCAGTTCCTGTTGGGTCTGATTCTGGGATACAAAGCGTACAGAAAAAAAAGCTAAAACTGAATCACTTTTTCTTGTCTGGAGCTACCCATATATTCTGAGCATTTTTCTGTACTAGGTACTGGGATCTGACTAGTTCTGGGAGGATTTTCTTTGTTTTTACTGTAAGCCTGGGAAGTCCTCACCTACAAGTAAAGCCAGATGTCACAAAATTCTTAGTTGCTCAAAGATGCTTGTGGCAAGCTTTCCAAACATGACTAAAGAAGTTAGGTACCAAACTTTTACTGATTTCACGAAAGCAGTGGGAGTCAGCCAATTGGCCTATTTAGTCACATTCAAAAATCCCATAGATACCTATCTATGTCTTCCAGCAGTTTTGAAAACCTCTCTCCTGGTGCTTTCTAGAGTATGCTGTCACTAATATTGAAAGGTCAGTCAGGGTTCCAGTACACTTTGGACCAGACTGGTGTGTATGAAGGAGACACATGCACATCACAGAGGAAATCTGAGCCCTGCACGGGAATGTACAGCTAAGTCTGTACTGGACTTCGCTCTGTGTGAATTGGAGCAGATGGCCACTTCTCACTGGAGACAGAAATGCAGGCTGAGGATAGCATGATTTAAATACAGGCATAAATCCTGGATCGGGATCCAGATATTTCAGGCTGAACTAGCTGATTTGGCTGTGTACTTTTTTTTTTATTTTTTAGAATTTAATTCATGGCACTCAATGCAAAGTTTACTCTAAATTATTCAATATTTGTGGGCCCTGTAGGTATTATTACATGACAACTACCTTTCCTGGGTTAATGTTGCTTATTCTACCTTTGAATAAAGCTAAAAAATTAATTGTTACAAGCTCAGAGCTTACCTTGTTTGATCTCACATACCTTCCCTGCTGTAGAGTCAGAGCTACAGTGACTTTTGAGGGCTGGGCACAG
This sequence comes from Anseranas semipalmata, assembly GCA_013399115.1. Lineage (NCBI taxonomy): Eukaryota > Metazoa > Chordata > Aves > Anseriformes > Anseranatidae > Anseranas > Anseranas semipalmata. The sequence goes on from VXAA01002389.1 coordinate 854,598, forward strand.
TTTGTGTGCAAACTCATGAAGATGAATAAAAAATAATATATGTACTTACCTCAAGGACACACTAATGGGAGCCAAAGTCACTGTGATGTTAATACAGATGCTCCTAGCTGAAATGACATTCTTGGGCTTAGGGATTTATGTTTACTTTATGGGCTGTTAACCAAGTACATAACATTTTGCCCAGAAAAAGGACTTACATAAGCTGGAGTGCTCATTCTGTGGTTTCCATGACACGGGACAGCTTGAAGGAAACAATCCTCAGGAACCAGTAGAGAAATTCTTCATTTCAGCCTGTCCTTCCCAAAATGGCCATCTTCTTAGCCCCTGTCCTCACTCCCTGTGGTTCCCACCTGATTCTTGAGGACTGCATTCTCTTCCTTTCTGTCTTCTGACATAAACTTCCTATGTCGTAGGAAGGAAGAAGCAGGAGGCATACAGATAAGAAGGAAGAGTAATTTAAGGAAGAAGGAAGGCCTGCAAAGCCTGGAAGAAGAGTAGTAGCTGGGAAGAAGAATAACTGCTGGACAGCAGAGGTGAAAGAGAGAGCTGCCATCATGTCATTACTAGCACAGCAGGACCACAGTACTGGTTTTGCTGGTCAAGACAAACACAGCCAGCCTGAGGGTGAGCTCAAATTTTCAACCACCTTGACTTATGCATAAGGAGAAGACATACAGGGTCTGTGTGTCTTAGTAGCGCATCGCCTACCAAACCTAATCAGAAGTATGCTGCATAAACCATGATATGCAAATCTTCCTGTGCTGGCAGCTCTCACCCCAACCTTCCTTTACCCTGCCCGTTTGTTTCTAGCACCCGCAAGCGGTTCCCTGAGCGCAAAGTGCTAACAGTGCACTAGACGAAGGGCATTTGTGACGGCAGGTCGTATAGCAGGGATGGCAAAATGCACAGAAGCCTTCCGTGACTTTTGACTTACAATTGCTGTGCTGGGAGGCTTCAGTATTAGGCACGCCTCGCTGGTGGAAAAAGGGTGATTGTGTCTGTGGTGAGCGCGTGTGTCCGTCCTCATCGGCTGGTGCTAACCAAACCGCACAGGGAGGCAGGAATTTCAAGGAGGTGAAGCTTCCACACGCTCCCTGAGCGTAGGGTAGAGGACAGAAAAATCCCTGACGGAGCCCAGCGAAGGGAAAGTCCATCCTGTGTGCTCACGCCTCACCCGCTGACAGAGCGAGGACCAGGTGGGGAAGGGCCAGCCGCGGCCGGCTGCGGAGGAGCCCTGGGCACAGGCCGCAGCCGCGGGCTCGGCTGGAGGAGGCAGCGGGCGGCGGGAGGAGGCCGCGCCGGGNCCGCGGCGGGAGCCGAGGCCTCGGAGCTGCCCCGGCTGCGAGCTAGGTGGCGGCAGAGGACGCGCGCAGTTTGCGGAGCTATTTTGATGCGACAGCTGGCCGTGCCGAGGCCGGGAGTCGTTCCACAAGTGTCAGTGAGCCTCCTTGCTGCTCTGCCCCCACACATTCCCCCGGCTGCACTTGCGCCCCACTGGATTCTCGAAAGGAGGTACAGTTTCTGCTTTCCCACTTTCTCTGTGTACCTTTTT